>CAJNIZ010044179.1:12706-33688 GCA_905231905.1 Symbiodinium pilosum | reverse complement strand
ATTTTCCGGTTTTGGAACTCAGCTGCTGGAGGCTTGGCTTGGAGGGTTCCAAAACCAGCAAAACGGGCGTTTCAGCCGTCAAAAAGTTGATTTTCCGGTTTTGGAACTCAGCTGGTGGAGGCTTGGCTTGGCTCCCTCAACCACGCAAAATTCTGCATTCCCGCCTGGCGTGCAGAACGAGATGATAATCTCGAGTCATAAAATGCATGACCAACATTCAGTTTATCCCGGTTCGCGTTGCCAGCTTCTCGCATCGTTCGGAACGATCGTTTCGTCTTCTCGTCGCCTCTGTATCATCGCGAGTTAACATTTTGTGTTTATATCTCTTTTTTTCTTTGCCGGGCGACGGTATCCTAATAGTATCACACTTACATTCTGGTTAAACTACACATGTGGGGTTCTCCGGTCCTTAAGTTATTAGTACTAGTATTACTACTATTATTACCAGTATCAGAGCCCGCTTCATGTCCTGTGCTTTAGACTTCGAGATGTGCGAGGCCTCGTCGATTTTTGGGGCCCTGGTGCGTAGATGCCAACACGAGCAAAATCGGCTTTCGGGTTCAGGTGCTTACCGAAGCCCTTAAGCAGAAACAGGTTGAACTATGACAAGCCCCATGTGGCTCATCAGAGGATTGGTGTTCTTGAGGCAGAAAAGGGCATCAGTGTTGATACAACATGGAGGGCAAGTAGGTTAATTCGATGAGGGAGAAACCAAAGGACATCCTACACCTCGACTTTTTTCCCTAAGCCCTAAACCCTCGACTTATTTCCCGAAGCCCTAAACTCTGAACCCTTGCTTTATCCTAGCTGGGAGTCAACCAACAACAGGTGTTTGCCAATCACCACCCTCTAAAAATAGAACCGCCCACCATCCTTAATAATGAGTCCTTCCGCTCCTTTATGTTCTTTGTAATTAGTGAGAATATTGATTACTGGGAGGGGTGTGTGCTTTTGATTAGCAAGGGGGAGGGGATTAGTAAGAACAACCCCAAACACTAAATTTTGGTCATTGGTAGATGCAGACACCAGGTATCTAGCGGCAACAGGATGCAGGCTGTACGGACTTTTCTTCAATCGCCATACATCGAGCTTTGGGGTTTAGGGTTTAGGAGGACGGTTAAAGGCGATGGCCATGGGTCCAAGCTGTTCTCTTGGCTATGTCGGAGTACTGGGCTGCTTAGAGCCAACTGCTGAGTGCAAGGGCACCACGAGTCACTGCTTTCCGGAATGGGAATCTTCCAGAGTCAATCCTGCAGAAGCACGGGGACAGTGTTGCCTACGTACATAGTTATGCTGGACTTCCTGGTCAGCTGGCGTGCGAAAGGTAGGTTAGGTTATTGAAGACTGTAGTCGCAACGAACATCCAGTTTTGAAGCGCCGTGAGAATTGATTTCGTCCATAGTATCTGGCTACCCAGGCGCGCCTAGCCCAACTCAAAACCCAACCTCCCCCCCAAAAAAAAATTCTTAGTCATTCCCAGGAAGTATCACAAGAAGTTCGGCACCTTCTCAGCCCTGGTCCCCGCCGGGGCGTTGTTCATGTCCGCGACGCTGCTCCCGAAGATGATCGCACCAGATGAGCCTCCCAAGAAGCAGTGAGGTCCGGCCATGAAGTTATCTTACCCCCAATGATGGGGGATTATACAGGATTCTTTAGGGAGATAGAAAAGAAAAGGGAAACTACCATTTAGGGTTTAGGGTTTAGGGATATTACCCCAATAATGGAGACTCAAATCAAAAAGAACATGTGAAATGACATGGAAACTGGTGTTAATCTTTAACCTGCACACTGAAATTGTGGTTTCTCCCACTTGCCCCTTGAGAACACATCAGAGGGAGCGCATATAACCTTTCAGGACGCCACGCCCTGTTGAGGCAACCAGTTTCTGAAGTTCAAGCGGGGAAATCAATAGTTCTTTCAATCCGGAGTTGTGTAGTGTATGCATTCATCCCATGTTGAGGGTTGCACTTATCTAAAATACTCTTGCCCCCCAGGCTCTCCAAAGGATATACTCTAAGACCAGAAGTTTCGAGGCTTCAATCCTCCAATGGAGGACCGAGAATGCCCAGGCTTTTGCCAGGCTTCCCAAAAATCAAATACTCTAAGACCAGAAGTTTCGAGGCTTCAATCCTCCAATGGAGGACCGAGAATTCCCAGGCTTTTGCCAGGCTTCCCAAAAATCAAAGGCCTTGCTCAAACATCAGTTGGCCTTGCCCCATTAGCGGAGCGGTTGATAGGCAGTGTCGGAATGTACTACGCCTGTCGTATCAGTTCATGGGTGGATGATGCCATCCCGCGCGTTGGCTTTCGTCCAGGTACCAGTGGTACAGTAGTCGAAATGTCATTGTAATTTTTGTCGTTGATGTTCCTAAAACTACTCTCACAAGTTATCATTGTTACTGTATTGCCTTTTTCTCATTATGAATGTAAGGGTATTAGCTGGAAGAGAAGCTTTGACAGCAGATCGTCCAAATCTTCGTGTGCTGCCGGTCGTGGAGTAGTTTTCTCAATGGGGAAGCTTTGCAGTCCCGTTTTGTGTGAAGGCTCGCCACTTAGGACCTTCACTCTGTCATTGTGTCACGTTGTTCTTACACTTCGAGAATAGATTGAGAAGGGAGCCTCCACTTGACAGGAGCCCCGCGCAAGCAAACGGACATCCCGAATCAAAGCGCTTTCTCAATCCGCTGAGTAAAAGGTGGCATCTAGGAATCCTTTCATGCTTTTCAAGAGATTTCCTACATCTGCAAGCAGTGTGTCTCATAAGCGCGCGTATTCTCACCCTTGCAGTAGGCAGCAGGAAGTAGGTAAAGGAGTGCCCACGAATGAGGGAAGCCTTGCAGAACAGCAGCAGGGCGAATGTCCGTAGAGGTCCTGAATCTTGGTGCTGGCGCCCTTAGATTACAAGTATATCATCGCTTATATTGCAACTCATGTGGTGAAGAAGAAGACCGCATGGCTTCTACGGAGCTTTGGCTTTGCCCTGCTTGCCGCCTCGGTTTCACCTCAGCAGGCAGACGTAAGGGTCGCGAGACCCATGCTTCCAAGTACGTTGCGGGCCCGCAGCAGCAAAGGCCCTGGCAACTTCACCCCGGAAGGCTCATTCCATGTAAGGTTGGCTCGGCAAGTTTACTCGTGCAAGGAACGTAGAAACCTAGACAAATGGGTGCATGTATGCCTGGTAATTGTTGCTCCAAAATGATTAGACAATAGACTCCCCAGACCCCTAGAGTCTGGACCTCATCCGAACCCATGAAGATCTCTGGCTCTGGGGCCCGGGAGAGAAGTGTTGACCAAGGATCTTGCTAGTCTGTGGCCTTTCCTCTACTACGCTCAGGCTGTGATGCCCGGGCAGCTCACGAATCGTGATGTCATTTTCCCTGACGCGGGAGTTTCCAGACAGCCATGGCAGGCCCCTTCTTGTGGGGTCTTTAGGGTTTAGAGAAACTAGCCATACCCCGGGTATGTTGGAAACTCCTTGTTATGCCTCTGCGCAAAGACACATTTGAAGGCCCCATCACCAATGACCATCCAGAGTCTGCACAACACACCGCTCCTTGCTCACGGAAGTGGATATGGTAGTTTTCCAAAATAAGGGGACCCCAATATAGAACCCCAATATTATAATCCATATAATCGGGACGCCCACAAAGGTACAAGGAACCCAGAAAGCCCACTACCCCTTAACTGAGGAATATGCTGTAAATGTTTCTGGGAAGCTGAGTCCAACGTATCATATATTCCGTAAATCCTAAGGGGTACTGGACCTCCCTGGGAGCCTGAATCTTGGCAAATGTCATTGTTTTTTGTGTAACGCTTCGTCTTGTCAGCTCGCTTTGTCTTTCAGCTGGATTGTAGGTCAAATCTGCCAAAGCTGTATTTGGAGGCATGAAGCCCCAAATCCTGATCTGGAAATCTCAATCCCTCACTCCAAAACCCTTAGCCTTTACCTGGAACTAGGAAATCTAGATTGGGCAGTTGTGGACAGTCGCACCTACAGCTAGTCCCTTCACCTGAACCGTAGGATTCAATCCACACTCACTTTTTGCTCACTCCCGCCCTGCACCCTGAATATTCCGAGTCCGGAGCCCTAGGGCTTACATCTGGAAACCCTGCCCTAACTCCTGAACTCTACATCCACGATTCTCCACTACACATCCTAAACCCGAACTCTGGACACCGCCGCCATGGTGCTACTTTGTCGAAGTATGCCTCGCAGCCTTCAGCGCGGCATGCGGGGGCTAGGGATGCTGTGCTTGCTGGGCCTCGGGTGTTTGGCATGCTTCCAGCAGGCTGGGAGGTTCCAAAAGCTGAAAAAGGACATGGAAACTATTATGGGGATCAGGGGTTTAGGGTTTAGGGTTTAGGGGTATAGGGATATATTGGGGAAGGGAAAAAAATGGAAACTACCATTTAGGGTAAAGCTGGACTAGGACTTGGAAACTGCCATCATGGAGAGCCAAATGCAAAAGATTACGGAAAATGAGGTGAAGACTATTATTTAGGTTTTAAGGTTTAAAGTTTGGGATTATGGAGAATCAAATGGGAAAGGAGATGGAACGTAAATGATAGGGTACACTTGATTTCGGGAACCCTCAAATATGTACAGTTGGGTCCCAGGTGGTACCCGTAAGAATCCCCTAGATGGGTATGTACTGAAGTTGGGGTTTGCATTTTTCTTCTGACCAGCGCTATTGGTAGGGATTCGGTGGGGTGTGTGCTTCAGCGCTTCTACAAGTGCTACTGCTGTTTCGGAAGCTTGCTGCAACTGTTGCGATTTTCTGTTCAAGGGCTCTCCTCGCTCAACACCCTGAACCCTAAAACCGAAATCCGACGCCCGAAGTCTGCCACAGGACCTCTCCTCCCAGGCATGATATTCCGTCTAGTAAGCCTACACCTCAGAGCCTGGGTCAAAATTTGAGAAATTTAGCCATACCCCAGCTCCTACATCTTAAAGTTGAAGCCTCAAATCTCAAACTATAAGTCAGACGCCCCATCTCTTTTGAGAGGCCTTCCTTGCGCCATCCTCCCTGGCGCCCCAGCAGCCTAATTTGCCATCGGCGGCCGAGGAGCGTGGGGCGTCCACGCTGTCAGGCCTCTGGATGAAGAATTACTTATCTTTTTTGGGAGCCCCCCAAAAAAGGCTTATTGCATTTTCGAGTCTACAAAGACCCGCATATTCAGAGCTTCATCGTTCAAAATACTGCTAGTGCTTCTTGTAGTACTGCAATCAGTAGGTCTTACTTGCAGCACGAGTGGTAGCGCTATACGCAGATACTGGGAGAGTAGAAATCAGCATTGGTGGCAGCCGCGGCAGCAGCAGAGCAGGAGGAGGAAGAGACTACTATCATTTTTGTCTTCAAATAGCCCATGATATGCGTAGTAAGTCTAACAGTGGTTTTGATAGTAGTCATCGGCAGAGGGATACGGCTTTGAATTCATTGGAATCATTTGCACTTAGGGTCTAGGCTTTGGTCGTGAAAGGAACCTGTAGCTTTCTGCAGGCTTGTGGATTTGATTTGATTCTTTTCGGTGAAATTTTCAAGGTTTCGTAGGCTCTCGCAGAGTGACTTCATGTTGTGACCGCCTTTTTTGAAACATGCTGGTGCTACATTACAACGGTGCAATCTCGTGGCGGGAGCGTTTGAAGAGCAGCGGTGCATTTTCACCTTCAAGTGGTTAGTACCATTTTAATTGAATCCCCATTTTTTTCAAGATAGTTATCTGCACACGGCAGTGAGTGAGTAAGTAAGTCATCGATTTTTGCCCTGGCCGCTGGACGTATGCCAATTTCCTTCCGGTCCTGGTTTAAGGTAGATGCCTAAACAATCCCCAAAACCCAACCCCTGAGCCCTCCGATAGATCTTTTGGGTTATATAGGGAAAAATGAAATGAAAATGGAGACCACTATAGTAGGGTATTTGCGGGGATAATGGAAAAGAAAATGGAAACTACTATTTACGGTTTGGGGTTTGGTTGTGAATAAACCCAACATTACCCAACCTAGCTTTGCCTATGGTACGCAAATCTGATACTCCATAGTTGTTGTGTGTAGTACTGTTTTTTTTAGGGTTCGGGGTGTGGGTCTAAGGTTCAGGGCCGCATAATTCCTGTATTTACACGAATAATTATGCCTGCGCATCCTTCAACCAGGTTCGACATGGGAGGCGCTGAGGTCGCAGCCATCCGGAGCGCAACTTGAATGGATCTTTATTGTTGTCCCTATATGGGGTCTTTCCAAAATTAGGATGACGTTTTTGGGGTGCCCATAACAAGGACTACATTGCTTTGGAGCCTGATGCAACCAGGCCCACATGGGACATGGACGTGTTCGCCAGTTTGAGTGAGTGAGTGAGTGAGCGAGTGAGTCAGTGAGTGAGTATTTGGGGTCTACATTGGGGTGCCTTTTTAAAAGAAACTACCATATAATTCCCAGTGATATAGTAGTTTCCATTTTCTTTCCCATTCCCCTCGATAATCTCTACACCCTAGGTTGCATTTGACTTTGCAGTTCCGTTTTCACTTTCCACTTGAAGCCGCTGTGTGCACCATACGTGCGGCCCACAGTCAGCGAAGCAAGACATTCTTCACAAGACTGAAAGAAAGTTTCTTTATCCACTTGATTCTCCGTTACAGTAGTTTCCATTTCCCTTTCCATTCCTTCATTCCCTACCAATTCCCTTCCTTCGCTACTAACCGGAGGTAAGCTCGGGCAGCAAACCCTTAATTTCAAACCTATACCTACCCTAAACCCTGAGCTCCTATAATCTGATAGTAGCTTCCAGTTTCTTATCCATTATCTCCTATATATAATCCCTATATAACCCCTATAAACCCTGAGCTAGCTCTAGGGTTTGGACTTGAAGTTGCAGGGTACTCAGTGGTTTGAAGGCTTGGGTTTCAGGGTTTAGGGTGGGGTTTTAGCGAGTTCCAAAGGGGGACCCCTTTTTTTGGGAAGAGCTTTGGCAGAGCCTACTTCTGTTTTGATGACTTTTGATATCCTTATGGACTTTAATATTGTCTGGGGTTCTATAGTTGCTAGAAGCACCCAGACACCTAAAGGATCCATTGGAGTCTTGCAAGTCGACTTTTTTTTTTAGAGGCCTGAGCTTTTCCAGAATGTATGGTAATATAGGGATAAGGGAAAATCAAATGGAAACTACTATAGTATATTGGGTTAGTATAGGGATACTTCAAAAGAAAATGGAAATTACTATAACCCATAGTGGTCTGGCCCAGCCTCCCCCTATACGGGATTATTGGGGCCTGTAGGAAGATTCTTAGGGGCCCTAAACCCGAAACCCTAAACCCCCTAAACCCTAAACGCTAAACCCTTAAACCCTAAACCCGAAACCCTAGCCCATTGGGGCCTCATGGGTTTTGTCACTGCGGGACCTAGTCAAAAGGGGCATGCCTGGGACTGAAACTGAGACTTTGGTCAGTACTAGTAAATATAGGGGTTATATGGGGTTATATAGGGGATATATAGGGTTAATGGAATAGAAAATGGACACTACTATAGAGTTTAGGGTTCAGCTAGTAGAAGTCAAAGTACAGGTCGCATTACAAGACAGAAGAGTAGAACAAGTACATTTTTTCATCATGGTACAAGGAATAGCACTAGTAATAGTACGGGATCTGCTTACCAGGTCTTCTGAACAGTGCTTGGAGGGGTAAAATAGATTTTGACTTTATCAGCCAGTCCAGGGCACTCACCACAGATGTGATACTTCAACCCCCCTATCCTGAACTCAAGCTCGACACTCCAAACCTTTAATCCCACGCCTCCCTAAAACCCCAAGCCTCACCCCAACCTTGAACCCCAAAACCTTCAAAACCTGAACCCTCAATCATAAAACCCTAGACCCCTTCACCTTGATCCCTGAATTCAAAAACCAGGTCCCTGGTTTTCTTGGGCCTTGGGCTTGGCGTTGGCATCCGCCTTGCACGTGCGGCGCGCGGCAGGGCAGCAGTGGAGGAAGCGTTGCGTGGCTGCATGGGCAGTTGGCTTTGGGGTTTTGGGAGTTTTGAGTTTAGGCTTTGGGTTTTAGGGCTCAGGTATTCCCAATAAAAGGCCGATTTTGTACCTGAACATAGTGGCACTGGTGCCATACATCGAGGGCACTTGCAGGTGTGTACCCATTTGACGGTTACGCCAGTATGATCGCCTGAACCTCTAGCCTGGGACGGAATTTGCCCAGCTGACTGGAACTTTCTTTAAGCACAAGGCAAACAGGGCCATGCCAATAAGCTGCATGCAGCAAGATGTCCGCGATGTTGAGGTATGGTGTAGTGTAACTGTCTAGCGATCCGAGGGGACACTAGAGTTAAGTTTTTGGACCTCGCGGGAATGTGCTGACAAAGAGGCTCTGCAATGAACCTGCCAAGAGGATGCCAAATTGTTAGGCTGTTAGAGGAAGAAGGATTATGCGTCAAAGATTGACTGGAATTGTACACAATTTCGCACGGGATTTTGTAACCACCCCTCAATTTGGACTTATTACAGTCACATCGTTGTGATAGGTCCTTATAGATCAACACCTCCAACCTCAGAAATTCAGCACCTTCAATCCCAAGCACTACTTTCAGGTTCATGGGACTTCGTTTCTATTGAGAACTGAGGTTATGACGCTGCTTGCGAATTAGGGGCCAGAAGTGGGGTTATACTAACAGATCTGTATAGGTGGTTAAATGCCCATGAACCTCCAAGTAATACTGAGCAGCCTAAACCTTAAATCTTAGATCTTATGGATCCCTCAGCCCCAAACGCAACAGTAGTTTCCCTTTTCCATTCCTCCAAGCCCTAAATCCTTAGCTCTCTATTTGCACTTTAAGACCCGAATATAATATACCCAACCCTAAATGCTAAACCCTTAGGGTTTAGGGTTTAGGGTTTAGCCTTAATTAAGTGCAGGCTTGGGTCGCTCCTTCCAACCCGCAGCTCCTCACATCCGCAGCTGAAGCTCCTTGGCGTCTGGTGGAAGCAAAGGAGCCATGACAAGGGTAGTGTATAGGTGCCCCTTAAGTAGATGGAATATGGGGTATATGGGAATCTTAGAATAACATAGCCAAGGCCATAGTCTATCTACTTAAGGGGGACTATAATCATTGGAATAGAAGACTATAGCCACAACTGACCAAACTTGTTATCAGCTGCCGTTGGTGTTGTCATTAAAGCCAGTATTGTCATTACTTATGCTGTTCTTGCGAGGGATCCAGAAGCAAGGGAGGCTTGAACAACATGTGTCGTCGATTTATATATATATATATCTTTTTATGGGCTAGGGTTTGGGGTCCAGGGCCTGGGGGTTTTGAGCAAGGACAGCGGAATAACGATGCACCAGCAATTAAATGCAGAGAACCCTTAACCCTAATCTACCTTAAACCCTAAACCCTAAATCCTAAACCCTGAACCTTCAAATGCTTTGTCAGTATTCTTAGGATTGCTCGTTTTTTGACCGGTTGGGTTTAGGGTTAGGGTTTAGTTTGACCAGTTGTGCTGTTTTGATGCTATTACTGAAGTCATTTCCCCTTGCAGTAACATTTCCCACAACAAGTAGAACAGCCCCTTCATAGAAATGCCCCTTTAAGGACAGTTACTTTGGGGGGGAATGACCACAACTAATGGCTTAGGGTTTAGGGTGTAGGGTCGAGTGGTAGATTTTTTTGTTGCTAGAATGACAGGGCAGTTGCATTCGGGATCAGAAGGAGGACCCTGACAAGGAGTAGATGCAGAGGTCTGGGGGTGCCAAGGAAGTTTACAAACTTGTGGCTCAGCCCCTTACAACTGATCATATCGTTAATATCATCTGCTATCCTTGGGCCTTGGGCCCATGCGTCCTCCTTGGTGGCTGCCTTCCTTGACGAACTTAGCTGAAGCAGGCGGCCACAAGAAAGAATCTGGGACACAGGGTGATTGTTCATCATCCCTCAATGTTCCCCAACCTGAAGCCTAGAAACTCAAACGCCATCACAGTCTGCCTCCCAGCCTGAACCATGATCCGTACACCCCAACCTTGTTTATCAAGATCTGACCTGAACTTTGGAGGCCCATAGCTTTCAAGAAGTGTTGTGGGTGCAGGAATTTCCAAGGGAGGTGCCTGTTTTTTTCTTGTAATCGGAGCCGTTATTTCTGGTGTTAGTATTCTTCTCCATCTGGTTTAAACATCGCTCTCTTGTTTTTTGCTTTGCCATTTTACAATCATAGTTTCAGGCTAGCTAGGTTGGCACTCAAAGTGTGTGCATGCTTTGCAAAGGTTACCATTGATATACTATTAGTTATCGGGAACACTTCCCTGAAACCACCATCCTAAACCCTGGTATTTTGCAGGTGTAGGCTGGGCTCTTATCCCATTGATTGACAGGTAGTGATAGCAATTCGCAAAGAAAGCGTGGAAGCAAATTGAACCAGCCAAATCTCAGGAGGTTGTTTTTTGGTTGAACAAGGAAACCAACAACCTCACTAGTCGTTTGTCAGTCAGTCGGTCAAGCAGCCCGGTAGTCTGTGTGAGTAGCCCTGTCGTGAGTCTGGCAGGTAGTAACAGAGTGCGTCAATACATCATTTCGCCCAGCTAGTTTCTTGGTTATAAAATGGCCCGCATCACTAGTTCCCACATTGCTTTTCAAGTTTCAAGCTCTGCCCAACCAAACCCTTGAAAACCCCAAAACTACAAGCTAGCCGCTTAAGCCCTGCACTTACCCAGGATCCTTGTTGTTGCGATGGGAACCCGTGGGGATGCGCCCTGGCACAGTTCAAGAAAACGTCCTCGTCTTTCCTGACTTTTTAGGCTTCAGAGTTCAGGCTCTAGACTGTTTTTTGTAAGTGGTGGGGGGTTGGGCACAGAGAGTTGCTTGCAGTGGATCGAGGCACCACGGCAATTCATAGGATTTGGGATAGCAAGCAGCCAGCAAGGCCGGATAGGATCTTTGTGAGAGTATCAGCCATTGCATAATGTTTTTGCCATGGCTTCCATCATCATGGCACAAGAAGGAGGAGTACACTGAAACTAATCTGGAACCCAAATGGGGCTCCTCAGTGTCTTTCAAGGGGACCCGTATGGGCTACTAGCGGAGGAAAGGGGCTGCTGGGTGATATCGGTTGACCCCTGCGAATCACATCTTTAGCCTTGCAAGTCTCGACTTTCTGCATGAACATAAGACCCAAACCCTCACCTAAGCCCTAAACCCCAAAACCCCTAAACCCTTGAAGCCATAAACCCCTAAATCCATGAGCCAACCCACCCTGAAAAGTTGGATCCCCAAAGCTTGCCTTGACCTGGGACCGCACACATGGCTTGCATGCCCCCAGGCTGCATTTATCTTTGCAGAATCAAAGCCGTCAGCTCTCTTTGCATCTCTTAGATGCCAATGTGTCAAAAAGCATCCAGAGCTTTAACTGAGCCTCGGCCCCAAGCCCCGGGACCATACAGACAGCACCTTTAAGGCAGAACCGGGTTTTCGGCTGGCAGCGGCCTTGCGCGAGAGGGGTCATAAGCTGCTAGTGGCCTCCCGTCGGGAAGGGACTTTTTAGGTCCAAGGTTTAGAGGTTTAGGCGTTGGGTGCTTGCATGGAGTGATCTTGACCTCAGGGTGAAGGGATTAGGGTTGAGAGTCCAGGACTAGAGGATCTGGGTTCTAGAGATGAAGGGCTCGAGGTTGAGGGTTAAGGATTCAGATGTTCATCAACAAGTCAAGCTAGCATAGTCTGACATAGTCTGAGTGGTGACTGAGGATTGCGAATCTCAGGGGAAGGTTCGAAGTTCAAGTCTCAGTCAGGGTGCCTGAAGGCCTGAAGCCTTAGACCTTGAAAGGTACGGATCCCTGCCCCCTTGGAGGATCTAGAAAATGGTTTTCCCTGAATTTGGGGTTCCTCGACATTTTTTAGCCAGGGTATTCAGGGTTTTGGTAGAAATGGTGCCTTCAGAGTTTTCGGCGCCCCCGCTTCTGCCACCGCTATTGTGCAAGATCCAAATTTATTGTACCAGTGGCGAACTGATCAAGAAAAGAGGTGCCTTGTGGGAGGTCCTTGTACACAGCCCATTATCCTAGACGTTATGTTGGCTGGCCTCAGTTTGGAGAAGTACAATTGTTCAAATGCAGGGTGGGCTTCAAAACTTCTTCAGGATCAAGCGTTCGAAGAAGGTCTTTCTTGTGATGACTTGCTGCCCTAATCGGAAGTTTCAACATGAGATATGGGCTTTCGCTTTAGCCAAAGACTCTTTTTGTCATCGCTGTGTAGCAACGACTGGAGCTGGACGATGTGACAGACTTCTCATTGTGCTTAGCCTGGCCAGATAGAACCCTCTCCTTACCCCATGGAAGTGTGACCGTCGCATGGTTGCCTTGGTTTTGAAGATGCGTGCCAGGTTTCCTTGGATGCCTATGAGAAAGAAGCGACGCAGCGGTTCCCTGGATGTTATTTCAGTAGCAAAGGAGGCTCCTGCTCTTTGTTCTCAACAGTGAGGCCTCGCAGGAACTGTACTGTAGCACAAGAAACAAAAGAAAGCAGTTTGCCAGTGCATTCCGGAATAAACGCGCGATGTTGTAGGGGGGATGACGTCTTTTAACGTTCGCTTCGCTGCATTCCGGCCAGATTTTTTGATGGAGCTTGCTCAACGCCATGCTGCTGCACGCAACGATTTTGAAGCAAAGGAAACGTCATACAACAACATTGTAAGTAGAAGCAGTGCGTTTCCACACTGTGCCGGTACATGTCCTAGGCATGTAGCCCCAGTAATGAGCGTACAGCCAACAGCAGCAGCAGGATTGTCTTTCCAAGTTTTCCCGCAACCAATACACCTTCTGCCAAAGCCTAAGCCTTGCACGCCCACCAAGCGATTTTGTTTCAACCCTAAACCTCAGGCCAACACCCAGCAGTAAAGTTTGTTGCCTATACCATGTCCCCAAATGCCTTAAACAGAGCTAACCTGAATCCGCAGGGTGCTGTCTGAGGTTAGAACCATTGGGACCTTGACTGAGCCCTGCTGGTCTTCGTGAAGTCTAGGGGCTCATGAGGGTATTCGGTTCCAAGAATGAGGGATTCCTGCTTCGGGGCGCTTAGAACAAGGAATATCGTGTATTGGGGTTTAGGGTTTAGGGTTTAGGGTTTAGATTTAGGGTGTGTAGATTGGGGTTCCCGACATATGGGAGGCCACATGTATACAGCAGCAGATCCAGACGGGGCCCGCCCGAAACAAAGCCCCAGCTCCCGAAATTGTTTCGGACCCTCCAAAACCTTAAACCCTATATAACCCATTATAGTAGTTTCCAGTTGCTTTTCCGTTTTCCCCGTATAACCCCAGTATAACCCTAACACTTTCTTTTTTGTCTGCGAAATCCTCAACCCTAAACCCTAAACCCAATAACCCCTATAATAGTCCCCCCACACATCCAGGTTCGGCCTAGATTTCCGGAGCTGCGGTATCGAAACGGTACCGCTCTCCGAGGTGAGCTGGAATGGGGGGTTTTTGCGTTCACCAGAGAGGGCTTGGGTGTAGTGCTTAGACTTTTTTCTGGGTTTAGGGTTTAGGGTTTAGGGGGTCTGGTTTTATGGGTTGAAAGGAAAGGTACGCATACTGCAGCTTGCAAGGAATCTGATTTGGAGGATCAAGCTTCCAGTGCGAGTCCCCCTATGTAACGCTTAAGACAGATCCCAATGACCCTTCCCTACAGATCCTCTAGGATCCCAGCCGGCACCCCTACTGCAGACATCATCTGGGGGATTATAAGGGAACTTTGTTATAAAAGGCGCCACAGCACTATTCAAACCCATGGAGGTCCCTGTTTACATCTAAATCCTTGAGCGTCAATCCCAAAGCACATGGAGGCATCTCAAGCAAGAAGAGCGCTCTCTGACATGGCTCCCGAAATACTTGCATTATATAGTTAATCCCTACATCATACCATATCATACTACAGCACTCTATATAAAGGTATATATATAGATATAAGGTATGGCCCAAGCATCAGCTTTATGTTTGCAGCCTTCTGTTCTGGCAAGGAGCGATTGTATTTACCCCGAAAGAAATCCGTCTTCTTGTATGAGCCATAATCTATACTCCTCAAAAGGGGTTATATAAATAGGGGATTATATAGGGGAGTATGACGGGGATCCTTAAGGGGGATACGCGGAGTCTATATTATAGCTCGTATTATCTCCTTTCTGTCCCTGGACCCCTAGTCCTCCTTTTGAGAGAGATGCAGGAGTATCTCACAGGCAAGACTCGAGCAGACCAGGCGCGAAGTCAGGATCATGTTTGGGTTTCCCCAAGGGTTTCTCAAGATCAGGGTAGCTGGGTTTCCCCAAGGGTTGCACCCCAAACCCTAAACCCTAAACCCTGGCAGCTTATGCGGATCCCAAGGAGGTACAGTGATACACTGGTATAGGGATCCATGATCGCAGTGTAGTGAGGGATTAGAGTGGTCCTTCTTTAGGTTTTTTGTGGGGCTTGTTTTGGGAAACTTGCACTGGGTGGGGTTAGCCATATTCTAGGGAATACAGGAATGCGTTTTTAGGGTTCCTGAAGTTCTAACAGACATGCTGTACGAAGAAGAGGCGCTTGAGCTTGGATACCATTGTCTTCAGCCACGCATCCACAGCAGCAGGTGCTGGCACTCACGTAGCATTTCCGGGGTTTGGGGACGTAGTGGTTTAAGGCTTGCGCGATGTGAGTGATTAAGGTTGCAATCATTTTCTGGACGACGGCAGGCCTTCGATCCAAGGCCCGCCATACTAAGAGTGGTGGGGTAGTCTCACGCTAGCTCAAGTCAGTTATAAGTGAGTTTGTTGCAGATTTTGCGGTGCTGCCTTGGGTTGCGGCTAGCTCTCGGCCTGTAAGCCTGTACCCTAAACACCACACTACCTAGTAGGTCTATGCTGACCGTGGATGGTATGGCAAGGCCTGGACAACTGTGGGCATCTCGGCATGGTTTGGCGTTTGGTGAATAACCTTTATCAGATTTGCACAGGCCCTACCGTTCAGGATACCTACATGCTGGCCCCCCATCCAGGTTGCTCCCAGAGTTTGCTTGATTTGCAGCTTTCTTCTGATCTAGCTGGGAGTACTTAGTGCCTGTAGTTAGTGGTCCCTGCTACATACCATTCCTCGACCTTGAAGCCTAAACCCCCCGCCCTACGGTAGTGCAGATGTAACTAGCTGGGTTGCTGCTAAGGAACTTAATTTCAGCTACTGCATCGGGGAAACCTTATTAATTTCTATATATACCCATTATGCTAACTTGATTTAAGCTCTTTAACAGCAACCCAACTAAATCTTGCCAGTTTCACCAGAAAGTTTGGCATTGAAGTGGTCAAAAGTTTAAGTTGGCATGCCTTGCCCCACGCCTCGTGCAGGGTGTAGGAACGTGGGCTTTGGGGTTTGGAGTGTAGGGTTTGCGGTTTAGGGTCTAGGGCTTGCCATGTAGGGGTACATCATGCACCACTTGTAATTGGTGGAGGCTAGTGCAGCGTGATGCAATCGCTGCTTCGCGGAACAATGGCGCAAAGTTTGAACATCCCTTCCTGCTGAACCTAGACCCCGAAGTATCGCACCTGCTCCTCGGACAATGCCTGTTTGGCAGTGTCTTGAAAGCATACCGTGGCCCGAAGAGGGAACAGAGTTGAATAGAGTGTGGCCGATACTAGTGAAAGCGTTTTTCGGAGAGGTCAGCCCCTACTCACCTCTGAAATCCCCCTATGTAGCCCCTGTCACCTCCAACTAGTCCGCTTATTTAGCTTACCTCTAAGCATCCCTACATGGAAGGTTTTCAAAATCATGATCCTTTTCTGGGTCCCTAGAATAAAGCTGCCACTAGTTTTCAGGGTATCAGTTTTTGGCAACCTGGACCTTAACCCTAGACAGGAAACCTTAGACCCAAAACCCCAAACCTCAAACTTACAACCCAAATTCTGAAACATAAACGAACCCTAAAACTCAAACCCTACAGCCTTTCCTATCCCCCGAGGTGAGAAGATCTATTCTGCGGCCCAGGAGCCCCTTGGTGGTGCTTATGGGAGAGTGGGGGGGTTGTGGATCCCAAGGATTTAGGGTTTAGGGTTCAGGATTTACGGTTTTCACGCCTCCACCATTCCCCTTTGAAGCAGCAGTAAGGTTAAATTGTGATCTCATCGTCACCACCTCCATGGGCAACACGCACAGCTTGGATGTGGCAGAGCCTGGGCACCTTAAGCTTTGGTGGAACGAGGAAATTTTGGACCACAGCATTGCAAGTATGAGGGTGTACAGTATATATAGTGGTGCAAGATTTCCTCTATCCGCAGTAGGGTTTAGGCTTTTGGCTTCAGAGCTTTACTTTGTGCGTATTCCCGCATAAATTCTGGCAGATATGGACGGTGATCCTTCAAGGTTCAGGGCAACGATGTCGCTTCGGCTCTTGATTTTTCACAAGGCATCCAATACCAAGCAGTAAAAGTCAAGGTTCCTGCCGTCTGCCGTCTTCTGTCAGAAGCAGGATCCCCTAAACCCTAAACCCTAAATCCTAAACTCTAAGCCCTAAACCCTAAACCCTAAACCCGAGGTTTAAGTATGGTAATAATAGGGGTACTTCTAGTTCTGAGTATCTTCATGGCACTTTTAACCCCCTGTAAAGGAACTAACGAGTTCAAGTAAACCAGGAAAAGATGGGCATCCTGTGCTTTGCACTGAAGTTCTGCCCGGACATCGACGGCCAGGTTCCAGCCTCTAGCTGTGGGCTTGGGTAGGGTTTAGGGTTTAGGGTTTCGGGGTTATGGGTTTTGGACCCTAAAAGTCAAAGTATGGTTGCATCAAACTTTCGGGGTCATGCAGTGGTGTGCAATCTCATCATCTAGTTTGCCGTTGCCCTGCTCATTTGGATCTTTTGTCCGCAGCAGTGCATGAACCCTAAACCCTAAACCCTATTCGGTACTTTGAAGACTTTTGAGGATGATCGAAATCCCTTTGGAAGTCAGAGACGTACGTTCTTGTGACCTTCATTTTTGCGTGCATCGTCTTGGTACGCCGTGCTGCAGTATTTCCAGAGCCCGCAGACCTATATGGGGATTTCCTAAATGTTGGGGGGCCCTATTATAATCTAGTCTATATTGGGGTGCTCCTATTTACGGAAACTAGCACATGTATCCTGTTTAGTTTCGGATTTCGGCTGGAACCTCGCATGAGTACTCGAAGCTCTGAAGCCTGTAGTCTAGCGGCTTTAGGAGGGACCCTTCATGGGGACCCTTGTAGCTTATTGGGGATAATTTGAGTACTACCGGGTTATACAGGGGTATACAAGACCTACATAAAGGTTATATGAGATATGGGATCAGGGGTCCCTTCTAAGGGGCCCCTCCTAATAGCCCTTGATGTAGGGTTTTCCTTAAACCCTAAACCCTGAACCGTAAACCATAAACCCTAAACCCTAAACCGTAAACCGTAAACCCTAAACCCTAAACCCTAAACCTAGGGGTTTGGGGTCCCAAGGTGAGTGTTGGGATGGTATAGAGGTCAGCTGGGGTTGCTCACTGTTAGGGCTCCCGGCATTTGATGCTTTGAAGGCTTGGGGGGGGTCCAAGGGCTTGTGCTTTAAGGCTTACCATAAACCCTAAACTCTAAGCCACTACCGTTGTAGGATGTTCCTTTCCTGGAGTTAAGCCTCAAACTGAACAACTTCCAGTGCTTGGGGGGTTGATGGCAGAAACTTTGAGGCAACACCTCAAAGTCCAGAACACAGTTTTCGAAAGAGTTTGGGGTTTGGGGTCGAGGGGTTCGAAATGCGCATACATCACTGCCTTTTACCTACCTTATACGATCCGTATGTAGCTCAGGCCTTTGACGCTGTGCTACCCTTTCCCGAGGTTGTCACTCTGGACGAAACACCTTACGCCTCCAAGCTCCAAATCGAATATGATGGTTTCGAGTTAGGCCCCCAAAACGAAAACGGCCCCTAAACCCTAAGCCCAAAACCCTCAACCCCAATCCCCTAACCTCTGAGTTTTTTCAACTCCAGAACCCTGAAGGTTCCTACTGGCGACTTTCCTCCCTCTGGGTACCCTGCTGGGCCCGGCTTCTTGAACACGGCCTTCCATGTCGTGGAGAACCTGAAGCCTGGCAGGGAGGGTCAGGAGGTTTGGTTGGCACATTTTGGGAGGTTGGTGTAGGGTTAAGGGTTTAGGATTAAGGGTTTAACGGTGTAGGGTTCAGGGTTTAGAGTTTAGGGTTTAGGGTTTAAGGGTTTAGGGTTTAGGCCCCTTATATTGAGGATTACAGTTTATAGGGGTATGGTTTAAGGGGGAAGCAAAATCCAGAAGCCAATTTCTCAACATGGGGTACCTATAGGAACCTGAAAGCTACAGTAGGAGTAGAGAGGTTCTAGAAACCTCAAGGGTACAGGCAGCCAGCAATTTTCAATACATGCAGACCCCTGATGAAGGAGCCCCTCCCTATATAAGGAATTTGGCAGAGATCCTAATGTACATTCGGGGTCCTTTTTCAATATTGACCAGGGCTTCGCATTAATCGCAGCAATTTCTTCAAGAAGGAGGTTGTGTTCTTGCAACAAGGACTGCTCCTTGTGTTCCCTCTTTCGCTTTTTTACTGGACATGGCGACTTAGGACCTCCATAAGAAAAAGAAGGCTTCATATCTCCGCCTATAAGTCCCCAAAGGTCTCAAAGAAGCCACAGGCACGAAACCTGCACCTGTGATCCTGGTTTGGACTGACCCGTTACAGCAGGGGCCCAACCTGATGCAATGAAGAGCTGCAGCCCTGCGCTTCCCCTGATAAACGGTGACTAGTCATAGTATAGAGGTCTACCACTGAGCACTTGCTTTTGAGAATTGTTTTTCTGAGAAGCCTACATACCAGAAGTAGTTCCTACAAACCATGAGAAACAAGATGTGATCAGAACAATTCTTCCGCTTCCTGCCCCGGAAACAAGCTCGAAAAGCCTGCTCTACATATTGAAGTCTAGGATGCACTGTTTACACTCACATTGCAACGCTCTGCACCTTGAACTGCCCTCAGCCGCGCCAAGCTCTAGGCCCTTGACCCTAAACCTTCTTTCCTGGGAGTTGAGGAACACCGTGCGGGCTGTCATCCAGGTTTGTACTTGAAAAGGTTTTCGGCTTTGTTGTTTCTTGGAAATGATTTCTGCTTTGTTGTATCTTTATGGTTTAGGGTTTAGGGTTTAGGGGGTCATGCTTAGGACGCCTGTAGACTCCGTGTCTACTAGGAAGTTTCCGACTGGCTACTTCTCTTAACCTCTAGAACTTAAACCTTCCTGGTATAGTAGGATCTTTACCTTCAACTATGCCACCTGAAACGTTTAGGATGCTTAACTCCCAACATGCAGGTTGTTAGGGCATGACGCACCAGGCCGGGTGAAAACTTCAAAAACAGTTTGAGGTTTAGGGTTTAGGGTTTTGTTTGGTGTTGGTGACAGTAACACTTGTGATTGGGACATAATGTTGGAACCTATTTTGCCTTGAGGGTCGCTTTGAGGTGTTTTGGGGCCCGCTTGTTCAGTTTCACGGGTAATGATTAGAGGGCCGCTTAAATGTGTTTTGTTTTTTGTGAGCCCTACACATATAGGAAAGATGAATAAGGCTTTTTTGAAGTTTAAGATGTCTGGACTCAGAAAGTCTTCTGTTTGCTGCCTGACTGAAAATCTTTTCTCTCAGAAGTCTCAAGCTCAGAGGCTGAGAAGCCTGAAAATGGATCCTTGCAAGTCCTTAATTCGAAAATCCCCAGAGCCCTCAGATATCCTTTTTTGCTTCTATCCCCAGACCCTCAGTCATCCTCAATGACCTCTGGGGCCCTTATTGAGGGTCCTTCATTTCTATTTTTCTGAGGGCCCTGTTGTTAGGGGGGGCCCTTATTGAAGAGGGTCCAACATTACTTGCTGCCGCCTAACCTTAAACACCGCTTCCTAACGCATAAGGTTTTTTACAGTAAATATTTCTAGTTGGGGGTTGGGTGGGTGGATTTTTGGTAACAGCACTTGGAGGGTCAATGAGGCGTGCGTCGTAAGCGTACTTCTGACTTTAGAAGCGATCTAGAGGCTCAGGTATTCAATTACTGCATTCCCCTGACATAAACTGGCCCTGCACCTTAGGCCCTAGATATCATAGTCTTTTCCATCTCCTTTCCATTTGAAACTCAACAGGGGCAGGTGCTGCGTGTGTTTTATGTTGTGGACGTCCTTCAGGAGCCCAGGGCCTAAAATTTGTCTCGCCAGTCAGTCGGGTTTGAGGTACAGGGTATAGGTTTTAGGGTTGAACGCCGAACCTTAAATTCTCAATCCCCAAACCCTAAACCCTACACCTTAAATTGTAATTAAATCAACAGGTTCGATCCCTAAACCTTAAGCCCTAAACCCTTAAACCCAAAACCCTTACCCCTTCACCATAAACCCTTTAAAGAGACCCCTATGTAACTTGTATATATATATATCATTTTCACCCCTTTAAAGGGACCCCACCTATATAAGCCCTGTAAAGGGACAGCCCACATAACTCGTATGTCGTCACTTCAAAGGGACCCCCCACCCCCCCCCTCCATACCGCCTGTAGGCCCTATAACCCCTTTCAAGGGACACCCCTAAACCCTCAACCCTCAACGCTAAACCCTTAACCCTAAAGCCTAAACCCTAGTCCCTAAACCCCCTAAACCCTAAACCCCCTAATCCCTAAACCCCCTAAACCCTAAACCCCCGAAACCCTAAACCTTAATCCCTAAACCCTAAACCCTAAACCCTAAACCTTAATCCCTAAACCTTAATCCCTAAACCGGGGGACTCCCAGGTCTTTGCGGGCGGTTTCATCCCTCGGGTCATTGACTTCCGCAAGACATTGGGGTTGCCGTCCCAGGAGATCCCCATGGTCATGGAGGTGGGGTTAGAGTTTAGGGTTCAGGGTTTTATTTAGGGTTTTCTTTAGGGTTTGAGGGTTTGAGGGTTTGAGGGTTTTAGGGTTTAGGGTTTTAGGATGGGCCATGTTTTTTTTTCCAAG
>CAJNIZ010044178.1:26908-51781 GCA_905231905.1 Symbiodinium pilosum | reverse complement strand
CCACCGCAAATCCCAATTAAGTATATATTAGGGTCTGTAGAGGTTACTCAGCTTCAGCCATGCATGTGGGGGCGTGTCCAGGCGCTTCCAGGCCGTTCCAGGAGGCTCCGTTCCAGGGGGCTCCAGACCTCCACAAACATTGTTTTGAACGAAAAATGCGCCCTGCCGCGTACTGCCAAAGCCTCGAACCTTGGGCGAGGCTGAAATTTCATGCGCCAGGCTGGACTAGGCCACCCACCATAGCGGGGGGGGTGGCCAGGCTTGAGGGGGTTTTTTGAGGGATCTGAACGCCCTGAGGCTGGACGCCTCCGCGAATATTAGGGGGAGAGGATTATGAACGACAGCAGTCCAGGGACCCTAAGTGGTGCGCAACTTTCTCCATAAACAGTAGCCTTGCTGTTGAACAAATAATGGCTTTCGGGCGTATTGCCGAGGGACGTTGCTGGTGAAAATCAGGTAGGGTTTAGGGTCCCGGGTTTAGGGTTTAGGCTTTGTGGCATTCGCTTTAACTATCATGTGGGTCCACACCTGCAAGCCAGTGAGGCTGTTGTACCTTCTATGTGAAAAGTTCTTGAGCCTCAATTGGTCCCAGTTTATGGCTCATAGGTTGTTATGATGTTGATGTAAGCCCTAAACCCCCAATCCAGGGCTTAGGGTTTATCTGTATAAGCTTTGTGTTGGGCAACTGTCAACTGGAACCCTTAACCAGAGGCCTGAAAGCTTGAACTCGAGGTTCCAAACCCCGGGCAATAAACAACAAGCCCTCCCTAAACCCTAAGCCCTAAATCCTAAGCTGGAGATGCTAATCCTGAAAAGCCAAAGGCCAGATAAATCTTTATGAGCCCTTAGCCTTCAGCTTCAACCGCCAAAGTTAAAAGACCTAAATCGCAGGGGCGCAATCGGTGCGCCTTTATCCTTGCAATGTTTGAACCCCTAGTCGCAACCCCCAAGCAACCTACCCTTTATGTTCCCCCCTGTATGGGTAGTGGCTTTAGTGAATATTGTCTTCCCCAATTCCAAAGAGTTAGAGAGTATCCTCCTATGGGGATGCTCAGAACAGGGCCAGCTCTTGGGCCGTTGGATGGAGCAGCGCTAAACCCTAAACCTCAAGGGTCTAGGGTTAAACCCTAAACTTTAAGGTTTAGGGTTTAGGGTTAAACCCTAAACCTGAAGGGTTTAGGGTTTAGGGTTAAGCAATAAACCCTAAACCTATAGGATTATAAGGAGTTGATGTGATGCCCTTTGCGCGTCATGCAGGATCATTGTCAGGACCTCCTAAACGTACCCAGATGGATCCATTATGGGAGTTGTGCAAGATCCTGCGGCTTAGGGTTTAGGGTTTAGGATTAGGGGTTAAGGGTTAAGGGTTAAGGATTTCCAAGAGCCCAAAAAGGACTGAACAGTCACAATTTCAAACTGGTATCCCAGAAAGGAACCCACGAAGTTCTAAATCTCAAACGCTACATGAGCTATAGTCTCAACCCCTGAGAAGGGGTTATGTAGGGGATTATATAGGGGAGTATTGTAGGGATTAGTATTGGGGAATCTAGAAGTTTAGACTATGGTTCACATGCCGAAGGCCCTTAAACTGCTTGAAAACACCAGGTCGGGGAAGAAGAAGTGCAAGAGATATCTTCAGAAGAAGCTGGGCCTACAGGCGCCCTACTCCCGACTCTGGTTGGCCTTCGGGATATTTGAATTTTCTCCTTTACTGGTTTTATAAGGACCCTATATACTAATGTTTTTCAAGCGCCAAAGGCCAACCAAGACCTAGACCTTAGACCCTAAATCATGTTAGGTTTGAGTTTAGAGACTTCGGGTTTAGGGGTTGAAGAAGCTTCACTTACAGGGGCTCTACCAGTGGCGTGTTCAGGGTTCGTTTCTAGGTTTTAGGGTTTTAGGGTTTGGGGTTCTAGGTTCTTGGGTTGAACTGTTCAGGGTTCTAGGGTTTGGGGTTTAGATCTCATGGTTGCAGGTTAAACCCTAAACCCTAAATCCTAGACCTTAAACCCTAAACCCTAGACTCTAGACCCTAAACCCTAAACCCTGTCATTTTAGGCCCATGGTTTTGGGGGGCATGGCCCCAGGCTGCAGGAATTCGGACTTGCTTGCTGCTTGTGTTTGGAGGGACACAGGGACTGAGAAGGACATGAAAAGAACATTAGGGTTATATTGGGTTTATATTGGGGTAATATTAGGGTTATACCGGGGTTGTATTGGGATATTGGAAAAGGAAATGGAAGCTACTATTGAGGATTGAAGGATGATGGGTTTGGGGTTTAGGATTTGAGAAGGAGATGAAAAGTACTATAGGGTTTAGGGTTCAGGGTTTAGGGGTTTAGGGGTTTAAGGGTTTAGGGTTTGGGGGTTTAGGAGAGTTTAGGGTTTAGGGTTTAGGGGTTTAGGGTTTAGGGGTTTAGGGTTTAGGGGTTTAGGGGTTTGGGGGTTTAGGGTTTAGGGGTGAATTTGGCTCCAGATGGTTCCTTTATAGCTCCTTCTAGCCCACGTTTTATACCACTTGGATACTTGAAGCTTGAGGGACAGTTCCTTAACTAGCAACTTCTTCAGAGCACTTAGTTCAAGCCACTATGCAATGAAGATCACAATTACCCTAAACCCTAAACCCTAAAGCCTAAACCCTAAACCCTTGACCTCTAGACACGAGCCTAGTTCCGAGCATCAAGACAAAGCCCTAAATCCTTGCACGCCCCTGAACAGCCCGATGAGCAGGAACGCACACCCATGCCATAAAGCCCTACGCGGTTTAGGGTTTAGGGTTTAGGGTTTTCACGCCCATACCCTAAAGTCCTTAAGCCTTAGCTCTAAGCCCCGAAGCCCCAAGCTCCCCACACGGCCCTTCGGGCATGAACTTGCGCCCATACCCCAAAGCTCTTCAGCCATGAGCCGCAAGCCGTTTGGGGCTTAGGGTTTAGGATCTCCCGAACTTCGAAATAAGCAGGAACTCGCATGGCCCTAAGCGCGCAACATCAAGCACAAAACCATGAGCGGAGTGGACATAGGGATCTGTTTGGTAGTTTAGTCTCGTCTCTACTACTGGATCAGTGTTAGGGATCCTCTATACTTTTTGCGGCATGGGATGCCTTATAGTTATGTGAGCTATAGTCTAAACTCCTTAAAGGGAAATATATAGAGATTATATAGGGAACTACTATAGGGCTTATTAAGGGGGATACCAGGAGTTTAGACAATGGCTCATGTGAAAAGACCTAGTAGTGGGGGGTGGTTGGTACGACTCAGACCGAACCTTTTTCCTTCCTAGGGTAGTGTGGGCTAAGACTATATCCCCTAATACGAAGACATGTCCAAAATCAACATGGGAACTATTGATTATACCCGTAGCTCATAAGAGCAGGAAGACGATAATGCCTGCATCTTCGGCTTCGTCGGTCGGCTTACGTCCCAAAAGGGCCCGGAAGCCTAGCACTTTGGGGGAGGGGGTTTTCGGGATTGTAGGGCTCTGCCCGTGTGGGGATGAGGGTTTGGGGTGTTGGGTGTAGGGAGAGGAGGGGGATCAGGGTTTAAGAGTCCAAGTATTTGGGCAGTTTGGGGTCTCGGGCTGTGAGGCTTACAGCGGTAAGGGTTAGTGTTTACGACAAGGTTTGGGGTTTAGGGTCCCTAAACCCTAAACCTTACGCCCTTAACCCTATACTGAACCATGAACCCTGAACGCTGAAATCTAAACCCTTTGGGATAGTAGGATTAGATTCCAATGTTCAAACTGCCCGATCCGGGCCAAGGGATGGTTATGTGGCGCTTGTCATGCAGTTCCTGGAGGGTCAGGAGCACGTAGTAATACGGGAAGAAGGAGGGTTGAAGGTGTAGGGTGGCCAAACGGAAGCTGTTATGATCAATGAAAAAAAGTACACTAACATGTTAAATAGGAGATGGATACTTCTGTGTTACTTAGGGGTTTAGGGTTCAGGGTTTCAGGAGTTTATTCGTGGTGCATGCATTTTCTGGTTGAAGGTTAGCAGCGTATTTGCGGAGCTCTTGGGCCACAACGTTTGAGTAGTATCTTATTCGGGGATGCTATGGTACCCAATATACAGTAAGATTATATCTTCTTTTTTGGGTATAGCATTTTATATAAGGAATACAATCTAAACCCTAAACCCTAAATCTTATTAGGTTCAACCACCCAAAACAAAGCTACTCTTGTGGGATAGTCAATCAAGGTTCTGGGGCTGCAGCAGCTGCGGGAAGGGGCCTACCTAGAGGGTTTAGGGTTTAGGGTGAATGTGCCCATTCAAGAAAAGTTTGGGTTTAATTAGGGTTTACGGATTTTGGTATCTTGACTTTTCGTAGGGGTGTAGGTTTTTTTGGGTACGGTCTACGGTTGGGCTAAGGCTGAAGAAAAGTTTCTGAGGCTTTTAACTTCCCTGCTCAATCTATAGGAGCGTAGTTTGAACTTCATGACATTTTCTGACTGAGGGTTTAGGGTTTAGGGTTGTTAGGAGAGCCACTTCTCGAATGGGCCCTAAACCCTTACCCTGTTACGCCTAAGGCACATACAGAAGGGGAGCTTCCAGGAGGGGACCTTAGAGAAGCCCAACATATTCCCAGCACACCGCTCCATCGTTCCAAACAGCCATCCTATAACCCTTATGGAAGCTTCCCCCCTTTGCCAACTCCCCTCCTGCCACCCCCCTTCAATGTGTGTGTTTTTCAAAAGATTCCAAATCTGGTAATTATTTTCCACCACCCAAAGCCCCCCAAATATGAAAACTTCCCAATGTACTATAATATACCACACTGGAATATTTGATATTCCCAGGGTGGTGAGCTTTCATATCGAGGGGTAGGCACGGCCCTTAAAAGCCTATATCCTAAACTGTACACCCTGAACCGCTAAACCCCTAGCTACAAAAACCTGCCTTTCTGTAAGTTACCCCTTAACCAAAAACCTTAAGTTCACCCCTTCAAAATCCCTAAACCCTGAAACCCTAAACCCTATAACCCTAAAACCCTAAAACCCTAAAACCCTAAAACCCTTAACACTTTAAAACCCCAAACCCCAAAACCCCAAAAACCCTAAACCCTAAGACCCCAAAACCCTAAAACCTCAAAACCTCAAAACCCCAAAACCCCAAAACCCAAAAACCCTAAACCTTAAATTGAGTCCGTTCAAAATCGATCTTTTTGAAGGTTTGGATCTGATCGGCGCCTGCGTCCACTGGCTCATGGAGGAGCCACGGGATGTTTTGGTTGATGGGTTTAATTAAACGGTTTAATGTTTGGGGTTACAAGGATTCATAGTATATTGGGGCTACATTAGGGTGTTTTTGGGGTTATATTTGGGACAATGGAAAATAAAGTGGGTTTAATGTTTGGGGTTAGAGTCCCCCTACAGTAGATGGAATGTGGGGTTTAGGATTTAGGGTTCAGGGTTTGAGGGTTTAATGTTTAGGCGGGTTTGGGGTTTCATGTTTGAAGTTTTGGGTTTAGGGCTTAGGGTTTGGGGTTGTAGGGTTCAGAATTTAGGGTTTAGGGTTTGGGGACAGTTTAGGGCTTAGGGCTTAGGGTAGTTGAGGGTGCAGGGCTTAGGGTTTAGGGTAAAGGATTTAGAGTGCAAGGTTCAGGTTTCAGGGCTTCCCCTGAAAGGACCGCCACGAACTTCCCCCTCAAAGGTGCACTCTAGCGTCAACGGCCCTCAAGGCTTTCTGGGGCCAAGCTCAGCTCTTTGGTTGCCTTGCAACGGTCCATAGGTTAATGTAGACCCCTGATGAATAAACCCTGTCATAATCCCTATTTAGGGGAGGGGGTTCATTAATCAATGGTCCATAGGCTATCAGGAATGTCTTGGGTTTGGGTGCCTAGCACAGGGGTTGCAAGGCGCTTGTTCGTTTTCCTTTTGTGTGGGGGAGGAGGTGAGGTTTAGGCGTTGTGGGTCGTACGGCTTCGTGGGGTAGTGGGACCACGCTGCATGGAGGCAGTCTCGCACTCCTGTGGATCTCTCGGGTTTAAGGTTTCGGGTTGGTACCTGTGCTGGTGCAAGATTTTTCCATCGGCAGAGCAGCTTTCTGCGGGGTAACCCCCGATTGACATGTGTCATTAATTAGGCTAGACTATGTCCATGACATGGAGTAAGGTTATGTAATCTTACCTGGTGTTGCAGCACAATTACCTTGAACCCTCAACCCTTAATCCCAATCCCTTAGGCATCAACCCTAGAGCCCAAAACCACCCAGTTGTAGGTCATCCTAACCAGGGCCGGACAATAGTATCCGTGTGCCAAGCCTTGGTTTGGGGTTTAGGGTTTTTAGGCTTTCTAGGGTTTAGGCTCCAGAAGTGAATCACGAATTTACAAACTTCAGGGCCTCAGTACCCAAATACAGGGTACTAGGTCCCACGCAGGATAGTCAGAATGTTGTCGGGCAGCTGAAGGCCTAGTATTTGGGCACCTGGACCCAGAGAAGGCTTACAGCGCAAAGTATTGAAATAAGTTTGCTATTTTTCCTAAATATAAGGAGATCTCAATATAGGCCCAAGAAACTATAGTCCTCACTGGAAATTTGCCAGTTCTTGGGAAACCACCATTTCGGCTTGCGATTTTGGGGCGGGCGGGGGGGTAGTCCCCGGTGTTTTGTTGGGTGATTTATTGTGGGTTTAGGATTTTGGGAGGTACTGCTGTAAGAGTTTAGTGTTTGGGGTTTAGGGTTTAGGGAGGTATTTCTGTAAGGGTTTAGGCTTTAAACTCTAAACCCCAAACCCTAGAGTTTGGGATGTAGGGTTTCGGGAGGTACTTCTGCAAAGCTTATTAACCCCAAACCCCTTTGGGAAGGGAATCCTTCACTTGAAGCCTACCGTTTAAGCCTGGTTACAGAAAAGCATAGGCTACTTTAAGTTTAGGTTTTGGTTTTGGGGTTTAGGGTTTAGGTTTTAGGGTTTAGGGTAGGAAATTAGAGGAAATAGATTATAGTTGCGGGCGACTGGCTTTCTAGGCGCAGGCGTAACTTCTCCATGCTTGAAAGGAAACCCTAAACCCTAAACCTGATGTAAGCTTGGAGTTTAGGGCTAAGGAAGCCCTCCCTGCCCGCCCGCCTACCCGCCCGGCCCCCAGGAAAAAAACACAAACAACATTGCAGCATGTCAAAGTGTATTGGGAATGTTCATATGAGCTATAGTCTAAACTCCTTAAAGAGGGGTTATATAAGAGATTATGTAGGGGACCTCAATAGGAGGTATTAAGGGGGATACCGGGAGTCTAGACTATGGCTCATATGATGGGGGCGGGGGCTTATTACAAGGGGAGGAGATTATCAATCCTGCGTTGTAAATGTGAAGTGCAAAGTCCCAAATCTTCAATCTTCCTGAACCCTTTCAAGTTATTGGGATTACAAGCTTGACAGCAGAGCCTTTGAAGGACCATAAGGATGGCCTGCGCAATGTGCTGGGCTCAGAGTATGGACCAGTGTGGTCGAATGAAGGGGCTGAGGCTTTGGGTTTTAAGGTTTCAAGGCTTTTGGGTTCAAGGGTGTGCGGATCAGGTTTCGGGTTCAGGGGGCAATAAAAGAGGATCCAACTAAGAAGCAACCAGATATTCGCTGGAATTTTTTTGTGGAGCGTTCTCTTCTGGCGACTTTAGCAATCCAACGGTTCGCCTCCAGAAATGACCCTAAGAGCCCAAGCAGCACATGGCCTGGTAAACTCCTTGTTCGGCGTGTGAATTCGAGCAGACATTGCAGAATCCTGCCTCAAGCGCCAACTCCTGGTATTTATCGTGCGCGGTGATTGCAAAGCTACAGCAAGGATTTCGCTTGATAGTGAAACCCTTTGCTTGAAATCGAACCCAAACCTAAGGCCTCAACCCTAAACCCTGAGCCCTAACCCCTGATGCTTTACTTGAGCAGCCCTCTAAGTCAACCTTTACCAAGCCTCCTCCGGTAGCCCCAATCGTTAGGCCGAGGTTTCGAACAACGTCTATGGTAGTTCTATAAGGGTGATGAGGGAATATACTATGATTCCAGAAGGCTCGCATGTAAGGGAATATACTATAACTCTATGAGGTTTCTAAGGGAAGAATATTTGCTTTTATTCAGGCTTCTGCAATCTGCATGCTCCTCATGCTGTCCCGTTCTTGTCTGTAGAACCCTACGTTGCCATTGCATGTCTGCTGGTTGAATTGCATACTGCATGTAGCAAATTTGCAGAACCTTTTATCAACCTATTTTTGACTCCTGTTAGGGGACCTGTAGTTGGATCATAAGGACATGTCTCAAGTAAGTTCTAAGTAGCCCGCCTCTTCACCAAGCACAGAGCTTTCACCAAGGGTCCAGAAATCCAAACCCTAAAGCCCTAAACCCTATCCCCTAAAGCCTTAACTCCTAAACCCTAAACCTTTAACCCTAAACCCTAAACTTCAGGGTCATTGAGGGGGATACTATGCCCTTAGGCTCGAAAGCCCTACACCCTAAACCCTGAACATTGCGCAGGTGCAGTTGGTAATGATGGGCAACGGTGAAGAAAGCCTAGGCACTCTTCTGGGATGCTTTCAGATGTATAGGTACTTGGAGGTTCATTGTTTAGGGTTTGGGGTTTAGGGTTTAGGGTTCAGGGTTTAGGGTTTAGGGTTTAGGGTTTAGGGTTCGGGGTGATAGCATCCGAAATTTTCTGGCACTTACAACCTTATTGTGTCCATATCTGGGGCCCGCAAGTGGGCTAAAAGGCAAAGCGTATATGTAAAATTGGGTTAGAATGACCCTAGGCCCTAGGCTCTAGAATCGAGGGTTACCTTATGTTTCGTGAAATCATGCTGAACGTAGATGGTATTGGGGTCTAGGGTCTGGGGTTAGGGTTTATGGTGTTGGTGTGTTTGTGTGTATGTGGCAAAGATTCCTGAGACGAATTAATGTTGGTGAGTGTAAGTAATTACTTGGTGTCCTTCTGCAAACACCTTGGCGAAATGTCGTAGTGCCTGTATATAGGGCAATGATAAGCGTCAATGCTTGGTGTTTTGTGAGGGCCAAAAAAGTGCTTTCGGCTTAGGGCTCATCTTTAGGATCCTAAACCCTAAACCCTAAACCCTGTAGGATCAAGTTGAGACTTCATCGTTGCTCGTGCTTTGGTGACAATTTAGTTTCCCAAAATAGGGAGACCCCAATATGGGGGTTTCCCAAAATTAGGGGTACTGTTTTGGGGGTCCCAATAACAAGGATTATAGTATTTTTGGGTCTATATTGGGGTCCCCTTATTTTGGGAAACTACCATATAGAACCCAAAATATTGCAGTCCTTATTATGGCTATCCCCAAGCAGGTAGCCCTGATGTTGGGAAACCGCCATTTCTCCAAAGAGGTAGGAGGTAGGGTTGGGGGTTTGGTCCCATCAGAGGCCACGCCAGGGCGACAGACAAGGTGCATTTCCTTTACTAAATACCTATATTATGGAATTGATTTAAGTTCATTAACAGCAAAAGCCCTAAGCTCTAAACCCTCAACCCTTTACCTCAAACCCTAAGTCCTGAATCCTACATACCCATATTATGGTAACGTAAAGGAGACATAAGAACCCTAAGCCCTAATTAAACCCCTAAGCCTAAACGCTAAACCCTTAAACCCTAAACCCTTAACTTTAAGCCCTAAACCCTTAAACCCTTAAACCCTAAACCCTTAACCCTAAACCCTAAATACTTTTTTCTCAAGTTCCCGAAGCAAAGCTCGGTCTTGCCGTGGTGTGCCTTCGTCCGGAAAGAGGTATTGAGTGTTAAGGTCGGGGACCCAAACCCTAAACCCCAAGCCCTAAACCCTGAACCCTAGATTTTAAACCTTACGCCCTAAGCCTTAAACCCTAAACCTTAAGCAACCCAACCCCTAAGCCTTAAAATCTCTAAGCCCAAGCCCTAAACCCTAAGCGCTAAGCGCTAGGCTCTAGGCCCTAAACCCCTAAGCCCCAAACCCTAAACCCCAAAACCTAAACCCTAAACCCCTAAACCCCTAAATCCCTAAACCCCTAAACCCCTAAACCCCTAAACCCCTAAACCCCTAAACCCTAAACATCTTAAGCAACCCAGGGGGTGTAGGGACTTGGAGGCCAGATGCTCCGATGGGCGGAGTCGACATGGAAGGTCCGGACAGCGTTTCTCAGAGTGACGTGCGGTTTAGGGTTTAGGTTAGGGTTTAGGGGTCTAGAGTTTAGAGATTTAGGGGTTTCAGGGTTAAGGGGTTTGGGTTGGGGGTTTAGAGTTTAGGTGTTTAGGGGTTCAGGGGTTGGGGGGTTTAGGGATTTGGGGTTTGGGGGGTTTGGAATTTAGGGTTTGGGGCATGCCCAAACCGCGGAATGGGATTATAGTCAGGTATATGGGGGACAACACAATGATATTATAAGGGGATATAATGTAGACCCCTAATTAATACCCCCCCTTCCTTTTAAGGACCTATATCTTAGGATCCCTATTAGAATCCCTATTATGGGGAGGGGGTTTATAAATCATGGGTCTGGGCTATGGATGTTGAGCTGAAGTGCAAGGCCTCTAAACCCGTAATTTAAAGTTTAGGGTTCAGGGTTTAGGATTTAGGGTTTAAGGATTTAGGGTTCAAGGGTTTAAGGAGATAAGGGTTTAAGGGTTTAGGGTTCAGGGTTTAGGGTGACTCCAGGGTAGACCCGAGAAACCATGGATTCCCAAACTCGGCCACATGTGTAGACGTAAGGCCAGGGTCACAGCAAGCTTTCCTTCTATTGTGCGTGCATATACCGTAAACCCAGCAGACCTTCAGTTCTAGAACCTGTCTTTTGAGGATGACTGCTGTATGGACCTAGAAGTGAAGTTCTTTTGGGTCTTATATATATATATATAGAGAGAGAGAAACACAAGCGCAACTGAATCTAGAGAACCGGTGTAGTTTTCTAATCCGGAGTGGTGCAAGATTTCCATCATTGACATGATGTTGCATGTACGCAGCCCCTTTCAGCATCTCAGCCGAAACGAGCACAAGGCGCGCCTGGCCTACAAGGCCAGCAGGTAGCTCGCTGCACGATTCAGCCTCCTCCCCATCTTGGGGACTATAATAGGGATAATGGAAAAGAAAACCGAAACTACTACATAGTATATAGGCGTTGTATAGGGACAATCGGATTATAATAGGGATAGGGTTCGGGTTAAAGATTTAAGGGTTCGGTTGCTTCATCGTGGTTCGAACAGGATCTGTGCTGACTGCTTCAAATCTGGTTTTAGGATCCCGTTTTAGTCTTTACATCATCCACGCAGGCACATTCAAACCAGCAACCAACGAGCCAACAACCCTAAAGTCCTGTTTGAGACAAACTCCTTCATAGGGACAGGTTTTTCTGGAACGGCAGGAAATTTTGCAAGGCTGAATGCGTTTCACACGAAGAGGGTCCTACACCGCAGTGCTTTGAGGTGGTACAGAACTGATTACTGAGTGTCACTGTCAAGGGCCGATCCTACCTCCGAATTCAGGAAGTGAGTATCTACTCAAAGGACACCCAGAATGAGTTGCTACCTCTGATCAGGAGGCTAAGGATGAAGGTAGGTGGGCTAAAGGATCCCTAGCATGCACTTTATTATGTTGGGCTCATTTCCTATACCCCACCTTCCTTTACCCCACCGTCTGAGCCCTCTGGCTAGATTGCTTTAACCATGGAACCTGACAAATGGTTCATTCGTAGACTGCCCTTCTTTCCAACAGGGGCCTGAAGGGCCTCCATGTTTATTTGCAGTGGGTTGCCGCAGCCCTAAACCCTATGGCAGACTAAGGCGCATCTTGAGCGGATGGGCCTCTTACCTGTCCAGTGGGAAACCTGTATTTTTTTGTGGTATTGCACGGCCGCATGGTAGCTTCCATAAATAGGGGACACCAAATTATGGACATTACGCCCTAAATCCTAAGCCCTAAAACCAGTAAGGTGTTCTCAAGGATGAGGCGTTCCCAGAGTTTATGCGGGCAGTGCTGCGCAATTTCTGGGGGCAGGGCGATTTCATGATCGTGGCCAGGCTAATGTTCAGGGTTTAAGGTTGAGGGCTTAGGGTTCAAACAACTCTGAGTTTGTAACAACGATTGTTTTTTGGCTAAGCTCTGCTGAGGGGATATAGGGTTCCCCGTGGCACATGGTAAGTGTGTAGATGCAGTGTTTAGTTGGGGAGGGGCACGCTTAACCCCAAATTGCTTTGGTCGGGGAGGGGCACCCTAAACCCCGAACTGTTTTGGGGACTATGAATATACATGCTGCCTTACCTGCTGATTCTCCAAAGCTTTGTCTTGCTGTTGTTTAGTTTGACAAATAATGAGGATGTTGGTGTGCGAGACGAGCTGCCAACCAGCTTTACATTTTCATGTCTTACGTAAGCTTACATAAGTAAAGTACTGGACCCTGTTCAGCAATTCAGAAGAATAGTCTTCCTGATCGGGTTCAGGTTTGGGGTTGATGGTTTTAGTTTGTTGTTCGTAGTTCGGGACCCAGAAGACGAAGGGTTTTCCGGGTTCCAGACATTTCGTGGAGGCACCGGGGATTATGTTGAAGCCATCAGAATCATGAGGCTTTTGTTTTGTCTTAAGCTGGCTACCCTAAACCCTAGACCGATTCGAATTGCAGATGAGGTCGTGGAGGAGCTGCAAGGAAAGCTTGGAGAGGATGAGGTGAAGAGAACCGAGTTTCGAGTATCCTCTGTGCTGCTAAGCAGTGCCACTGGGCGTTGATTGAACTTGGTCTTGCTTCTGCTCTCGGGGTCTAAAGCTTAAACCCGAAACTCTAAATCCGAAGCCCTACACCCTAAACCCTAAGCCTTAAACCCTAAACCCTAAGCCCGAAACCAAGAAGTTATCGAAAATCCTTCAGCTCTATAGGCCTAGGCGTGCATGTTGTGTATCGGCCACGTAAGCCCCCAAAGCAGCAAGGTATAGGGTATAGGGTTTAGGGTATAGGGCTTAGGGTATAGGGTTTAGGGTATATATGGGTTTAGGGTTCACGGGTTAGGGTATAGGGTTTAGGGTTCAGGGTTTGGGGTTAAGGGTATAGCATTCAGGGTTTAGGGTTTACCGTTTGGGGTGTAGACCTTCAGAGCAGATGCTAGGTCTCTAGGTCTGCCTATGCGTAGCCTGGAATGTCAAGGGTTTCAGGGTGGGCCCATCTGGATGTAAAGATCCTTGTGAGGAGCCCCTGGAGACTACACTGTCCCATATGAGAACATATAACAATACAAGGGCTATAGTCGAGTCTACATTGCGTACGGGGTGAGAACAGCTCCACTGCTAACGTTCCCTTTCGGGGCTAGCGTGTTCGGACAGTTCCCGCAACCCCAAGACAACACCGTTGTTTGCTTGAAGGGGAGCTCTAGTCATATGACTTCCTGGGTAACCACAGTTATAATAAATAAGCTACTCATAACAGTGCCCGGTAGACAAGTAGACGCTGGGATAAGTAGCGCGGAGTACTCGGTCGAGCAACACCGGTCTTCTGGGCCTCAGGGCCTTTTCTAGGCTTCTGGTCCTCTTCCCAGCCTTTTCTGGGCCTCAAAGCGTTTTCTGGGCCTTTTCTAGGCTTCTGGACCTCTTCCCACCTCTTCTTGGGCCTCGGGGCCTGTTCTGGGCCTTTTCTAGGGCCCGAGGCCTCTTCTGGGCCTTTTCTACAGAGTGCTCATTATGATGATCGTTTGCATTCCCATGTCTATGAGCTCCGGGTAGTGTCAAGCATGCTGTCGGTTTTGGTTTGTGATGGGCCTTCGCACTATTCCAACCTTACGCCTGAATCCCCGAAGTTCTGTAGTCGCTTCTTTTTCCGCGGTTTCGGGTTTAAGGTTTGGGGGTTAGTGCATAGTTGGGACCGTGGAGACTTGGTTACAGGGATCATTGCCATCCGGGATCCATGGCCTTTTTTCAGGGATCCAGTCCTTCATTCCCCACTGCGCACTGGATTCGTGGGCGACGCGTTAAGAGTCAGAATGTCATAGTTTCCATAAGTAGAGGGTCCCCAATATAGATCCCAAAAAGCTATAATCCTTAGAGTGCTCGATGTGCCGGTACTTCAGCTTGCAGCATTTTCAATGCTAGAAAATGCTCCCCAAATGGAGGATTTTGGGAAACCCCCATGTGTATGGATCAAGTTACCCAAGCCTTGCATCGAATATTGTACTTGTAGCAATCAAGCCTCGCTGCGCTAGTACTTCAGTTTGCAGTATTTTCAATGCTAGCAATTGCCCCCAACAAGGACAGGATCCAACCCCTGAAGTAAGAAATGCATAGCTCACTTACCACCCTGAGAGAGCTTAGAAATCCAGAAGCTTGTGGTCCAGACGTTGTGCCTCACATCAGAGTGTCGTGAACTCCCCAAAGCCTAGAACTTACTTGGAGCAGTGTCCCTTCGAACCTATACAGCTAGAAGTTGTAGGTCTAAGCAAGACCTAAACCCTCTTGAACCTCCAAAGCACTGACATGTCAAAACCCGGCTCAACCCTAAACCCATAAATTATGGCGGCTCCTACTGCCCAGGCATCCCCTGTCTTTGAGACCATGATCAAGCAGGACGACCGGCGTGCAGCTCAAGTTCCCTAAATCCCGCAAATTACTCTGGCACAAGATTTCATCCTAAACCCTAAACCCTAAACCCTAAACCCTAAGCCCTACACTCGAGACCCCTTTTTTTTTTTCTTCTTCATCCCTGAGCGCTAGGCCTGGTCATGTTGCTTTTGCTGCCTTAATCTTAACTTAAAGGTGGTTAGTAGGGAAGAAGTGGAATAAGCAATTATAATCTCCTCTAAAACTTAGACCCTAAACAAGGGAATTTTTATCTGTAGAGGGGTTATGTAGGGATTACTGTATTTTCCTTCATTCCCGACTAACCACCAGGAAGTTCACCTTGTGCTGGTTCTGTTTTTTGAGGGGGGTTCTGAGGGCAGGGAATGATGTGGGGGGTGCCAGGATGATAGAGGGTTTAGGGTTTAGAGCCTTAGGGTTTCGGGTGCAGGGTGTAGGGTAAGGGCCAGGGGCTTGCCGCTTGCCGTTTCAAGGATAGCTAGGGCGTAGGGTTAGGGCGCTTACATACTGACTGGAAAGGGCATTGGGGCGGCTGTTGAAGCTTCAGGGTTTGGTCAGGTCCTTAACACCATGATGATGAGATGTTCTAACCATTGTTGGCATTTTGTGATACAGGATTGTTTATTAGGTTTTTACGGGTCAAGGTGGGTGCCAAACAAAACCCCCAACTGATAACCCTTTACCGTGCTAGTTGGTGAGTAGCCAGGACCCTACCATGTTCCCAGGGGCGCAGTGTGTTGATGTGGTTGTTGCTACAATATGCTTTTACTGGACCAAATCCTGCCTCGCCCTATATGCTGAAACCGTGAGACTTCTCGTAGGGTCATGCAAGATTTTGTCCATCCACAGCAAGGGCTGCTCTAGCAAGGGGTACGCCAATGCCGAGAACTGGCAGAAGGTAGATTCACGTAGATCCGATGGTGCAAGATTTCCTCCATCCACAGTATCATGATGACGCTGACGGCCACGATTGTGACGACGATCAAAGAAAGTCATGATCGGCAAGCCATTTAACACAACATGAACACCCAGAAAAAGCACACATGTATTCACGATGCTGTGGACGCAGAGTCCTGAATTCCCAGGGTTTGGGAGGCCACGGTGTGGGCTTAAATTGCGAAATAATTGCATACTTCTGGCACGCTAGGCGCCCTTCAAAGGCCGTTTCTGGTAACCCTACTTCCAAGTCCAGACAATCTGGCATTTCTCCAGCTTTGCCAGGATGGATCTCCACTCTCAAAGTACCGCCTGTTTCAACAATTGTGGTTCAGGGTATTATTTGGATTCACCTTCAACTCAGTGCACGAAAGGTGACGTTAGACGTTAGATGTATCCAACATGCATGGTTCAACTCCGGACTCCTGTCAACTACCTAGAACGCGAAAGGATGAGGGGAACAATTTGTAAGGACTCACTCAGGGATACATTGCGGGGTAGTACGGCTTGTAGATGGCGTCCTTTCCTGCCAAACTCCAAGTAGCCAAGCAAGTAGCCAAGCAGGACAACTTTGTGGAGGGAGCCACGTCCCAAGTTGTCATTACCGACTTTTCCACCGCCGCAGTCGAGACTTTCCTCCGCTTTCTGCATTTTGGGGAGATGGATGTTTCTTGAACTGAGATACCCTCAGGGTTTTATAATATGTGCGTTGAGGACACAAAATAGGTTTTGGCAGGGGAGGATACCTGCACCATGTCAGGCTGACGTGAGCTTGTTATCAACAACTCACAGCCTAGGCAATCCTCGCAACGATTTTTGAAGTGGGCATGCTTGCGGACAAGTACGAGGTCACCGATCTGCAAAAGTTTTGCGCAAAATTTGTTAGAACAATCAACATTGAGCCACAGACAGCTTGCGAGATGCTAGCGTTGGCGGATCGCTTTCACCGTGCCGACTTGCGGAGGCGTGCTCTAGAGTCCGTACTTCGCAAGCCAGAAGCAGCTCTGCAGGCTCGACCCTCACTCAGCGTGAGGCTTGTGCGAGAAATTCTGGCAACCCAGGCCCTCTGCATAAATGGCGAGACGCTCATCAAAGTGATGTCCACATGGGCCGAAGCAGAAAGCAAGGAGGACAGCGAAGTACAACGCATTTTCCAGGACTTCGCGCTTGGTGCAGAGCAAGCCTTTCTGCGGCTCTCATCAGAGGATGCTTTGTATAATTTGCGCCCAGAGAATTCGCAGAAGGTTGGCCTCGACTGCGCAGACCAGGTTGTTGTGTGTGAAAGCGTTGCCGGACGTACTTCTGGTGAGCTGAGGATGAAGTTGACATACAACCGCACAAATATAACACTAGAAGATGGCTGGGTCATGTGGATGTTGCCCTTCGTTTCCTTATACTTGACAGGCTTCAGCTTCTCAAAGGGTCTTTCAGCAGCGAAGGTCCACTTCAAGATCTTCTGTTCAAAGGATGGCCGTGAGTGGCATTTGTGTGTGGATTCCAAGCCTTATGGTGATATCCAAGAGAACCAGGCCATCCGCTGCGAGCATCATGCTCAGGTGAAGTGGCTGAAGCTTCAGGTCCTGGGAGGCTACTTCCACAGCATGTTTAACGTGAGAGGTATCATTGTCCAGGCGGCACGGGCAGAAGAGTTTCCTGTGCGAGCGCAGCAACAGTGAATGGCAGAATTCCAAGTCCACGCATGGAATGCTGCCTTTTCTTGCGGTTCCAGTACAAAGTAACCCGGGATGCATAATGTAGAAGCTTGAATGACCAAGCACACGAGTGGGAAATCAAATCGAAGAATCAATGTTGGGCTTCCTCTCAGCGAAGGCTTCTGCTTAGAAGCTATCTAAGACCTGGGATGCAGCGACGAATTTGAGTTTAGGGTCTTCAGCTGCGTAAACCAAGTTAAAGAAGAAAGGATCTAGAGTCTACGGTTTAGGGGTTTGAAGCCGATGAGGTCTGTAAATCCTAAATCTGTGAATCTATACCCTTGGGTTCAAATCAAGCCAAGCGTGCTCAATCCTAGGTGAGTCCTCCTTAATTGATCCATGATGCCCGGTGTCAAGTTCACTCAGAAGCAGTGTAGCTTGAACCGTCACAAAAGCACAGTGAGCTTCGATGCGCGCCTTGGAAGCGTTGGCGTCGTTGCCAGACTGTAAAAGTCCGAATGAACAACCAGCAGCCTGGTGACCTGCAGGAGTTTGGGGTTCAGGGTTTAGGGAATCCACAACAGTGCTCACCAAGCTACCAGGGAATTTGCCAACAGGCCAGAGGGTTTTGATGGATGCTATGCTACTTTGGGTGAGGGTAATCCCACTCCGACTCCACAACGTAATCCTTCAAGCCTTACCCCCTAAACCCGTAACCTCAAGCCCCAAAATGCGAAAACCATATGACCTAAACCCTAAACTGCAACCCTAGGCATTCTTGGGAGTGATCATATCTTGCAGAATTTATCAGGGGGACCCTTACCTTGTCTGGCAACCCTCAGAGTGCACAATTTGAGTAACTCCCAAATCAGCGCTGAGGGTTTGGGTTTCGGGGGTCAGGGTTTGGGGTGGAAAGACGGTCTGCATCACTTCAACACCTCAGGAAATTCCTCCATCCATAGTGCCGGAGTAGTATGCCGGCAATTGTATACGGATTCGCCCCTGCAGCAGCCCAAACGAACATCCGCGTTTTTGATGTATTCATGGCGTCCGTCAGGGTTTGTGAGCTGCCAGCTCGTCGTCTTTGTTAATCTTATCGACTTTGCTTAACACTATGGCATCATCTGAAGTAGGCCAAATCACAGCGCCACCATACTGGACGAAGTGGTTGTTGGTCGTAAAAACCCAGCGTTCTTAAAGGAATCTGTTTGGGGCGCAGAGCTTTGTGGAATGCTGCACGCTAAAAACCCTACGTGTTGATGGTTTAGGGCATGCCCTAAACCCTAAACATATTTAACGTATCCACAGGGTCCCAACTCGAGCACGCCGCAGCTGAAGTAGGCCAAGTTGCTCCATCATGGTCTGAACATGGAACTTGGGTACTGCAAACTCAGTAACTTTTGGATAACAATTACAATATATTTATATGGGGGTTTCACTGAATTATGGGTACCTTTTCGGGAGTCGCCATAATAATAAGGATTATAGCATGTTGGGGTCTATTTTGGTATTTCCCGATTTTGGGAAACCACCATATATAGCCTTTTAGATTCCTTTCTTATAGAATCTTATTGGGTGGGGGCAGTACCCAACATGAAACCCAAAACATCAAGGGTGTTTAGCTGCATAGCGGCGCAATCCCATCCCAATGCAGAGTAGTTTTGGTAACCCCAACCCCTGTAGTAAGGACCCTATGACTTTGATATGCCTCTTATTGGATCCTTATCTGCCATGTTCTCTAGTAAGACTGCAACTTCCATGGGATCGTCTTGTTGATGGGGAGGCCTTTGAGGAGGACTCTTTAGTTGCGTGGTCCATTTCTTGAGGTCTCGTGAAGGTCGTTTGGGTTAGGGGTCTATGATGAAGCCCTGCAGCTCCGAAATCTTTTGCAAAGCTACGCCTCAAATCAGAACCTTTGCATTTCTTACCTGCGGCTCCAATAACCTACAGTTTAGTAGTAAGTACCCTAAACCCTAAACCCCTAAATCCCTTAATTAGTAGATATAACCCATAAAGCTGTAGGTTCTTGCGGTTACAGGTAAGTCCTGAACCGTAAGATGCCCAGCAGCCGCTTTTAAGATGCGTTTCCGTGGTCAGGGCTAGGGGATCCGAAGCCCACCCCAAACCCTAAGCCCCTAAACTTTTAGGGTTTAGGGTTTAGGGTAACCCTAGACCCTTAAACCCTAAGACCTAAGCCCCACAACCCAAAACCCCTAAACCCGAAACCTTACGCCGGAAAAACAAATTTTCCTCGGATCCTAAGCCCTGGTGTCTGCGCTCTCAGCCCTAAACTCTAATATAGGCGCCTAAATAATTACCAATTTTTTGGTTCCATAGGGTTAAGGGTTTAGGGGCGTAAATAGCAACCAATATTATGGTTCCATACTCCTTGTATAACTATAGTCGATGGTACCTCAAATGGACCTCAAGATGATATTGTTAATTATTTAGGCCCCTAAACCCTAAACCCCCTAAACCCTGAACCCTGAACCCTAAACCCATAGTACTGGTAATCATTTAGGCCCCTAAACTCTACTCTCCAACCCTGAACCCGGATCTGCTCATCCCTCAACTCTAAGCTGTTTAGGGCTGTAGGGTTTAGGGTTGAGGCTTTAGGATTTGGGTTCAGGGTTTAAGATTTAGGGTTTAGGGTTGAGGGTTTGGGGTTGAGAGTTTGGGGTTTAGGGGCTAGGGCTTAATTCGCTCCCTTTCCCTAAGCCCAAACCCTGAACCCCAAGCCTTAATCCCTGAGCTTTAAACCCTTACCCTCTATCATAAAACTGTTCTTCTTGGAGATTTTTTGAGAGCCCAGTGGGCTGTGCATTTTGAGGTAGGACGCCTGGCGAACATTAGCAACAGAATTTTGGTAACCTGAACCGGAACAAAGGTACCATCATAGGGGAGTATATGCATAAGCATATTGCGGATGGAATATGGATTGCGTACTATAGGCGGCACGGAGTGGATCTTTGTAACCCCATGCCTTTTCACATAGACTCAAATGGGAAGTCAGATGGAACATGACATGGACTCTGGGGTTACATAGATGCTATGTTTGTAGCACATCCTGCATCTGAAGCCCTGTGATTGTCTGGAATTACACCGCGGGGAGCCTAGGTGGTGCAAGATTTTCTTCCATCCACTGTAGGAGTCAAAGAAAGGTCAGATAGGGTCCTGAATTTGGGGGGGCTGCGGTAACCCAAATCCGCTAGTCATTCAGAATTCGAAGCCCTAAACCCTAAACCCTAAACCCATTGACTTGAGGGGGTTGACGTTGACTGAGAGAATGTGGCCATGTGTTGCAAGTTTTCCCCAAGCCCGAGAAACCCAAGTCCGGCAAAAACCTTAAAGGGTTTAGGGTTCAGGGTTTAGGGTTTAGGGTTTAGGGCAGATCCTGACCCCAAACCCTAAACCCAATCAGGATCCATGCGACGGTTGACGGACACAACCTGCATAATTGACCCCCTATGTACCCAAACGCACGGATGTATGGTGCTGCGGTATGCCCAGGGTCACCGGTAGGGCACGAGGACCCCCGTATATTGAGAAAGTCCATTGACCCCTAATAGCAGATATTCCCAAGATAGTACCCGTGTATAATGGGGAGCATACTGTCGATGGAAGAAATCTTGCACCAGCTTAAGTTCTAGAATCTCTGGGAATTACCGTAGCTTAGTACCCCTAAGTGGTGCAAGATTTCCTCCATCAACAGTATTGATTTCAGGGTGGGTTACACTCCCCCAAACTAACATGGAAACCCATATGGTCCCCTTTTAGAAGGACTGTAGTCTTTATAGGGCCCTTTTTGGGTTTCCATGTTAGTTTCCGGGAGTGTAGGTGCATGCCGTTGCGCACATGCAGCTTCTTTGAGCATCCCAGCCAGAAAAGCCGAGAGTTTCGTGGTTTAGGCTTATGGGGGTTATATATGGATTTATAGGGGTTATATAGGGATAATGGAAAAGAAAATGGAAGCTACTATTTAGGGTTTTAGGGTTTAGGGTTTAGGGAAGGCTTATAGTCCCCCTTCAGTAGATAGAATATGGCGTATATGGGGATCAATTTATGGTGTACCCTAAGCCATATTCTATCTACTTAACGGGGATTATCGTATTACAGGTTTAAGGTTTGCATTGTCAGCTTTAAAAGTCTCAGGTTTAGGGTTGAGGTCTGACGGTCTAGAAACCAGAGCATAAGGGTTTGGGGTTTAGGGTCTATTTGAGTATACAGCCTAAGGATGTAGACTTGAAGGTTCAGGGTTCAGGTTTACTTTGCTGAGATCCCCCCGGGGCTGTTGGAGCTCCCGCACGCAGCTTCCTCCGCACGAAGGGATATAGTCCCCCTTAAGTAGATAGAATATGGCTGTGGGTATATTATAATAAGATCCCCATATACCTCATATTCTATCTACTTAAGGGGGACTATAGGGTGTAGGATTTGGGGCTTAGGATTCCGGACTCAGGGCTTAGGGCTCCGGATTGAGGGTTCAGGGTTTAGGGTTCTGGATTCAGGGCTTCGGGTTTAGGGCTTGACGGTCATCTGCTTGTTCTAACCTCAAGACTTCATAATTTGAAACGCAAGCCATGAACCCCAAAGCCATCATGTGTGCGATGATCCCCACAATCCGCTATATAAACCAGCTTCCACTCAGCTTCGCGTAGGCCTTTCAATTTCATTCTCCAGCCCTATCCCTAAACCTTCAAGCCTGACACCCTACGCACTACGAACACTAAACCCGGAGCCCTTGTCCCTAAAACACGTGTCTTCCCTTTTTATGGCAGGGTTCAACCTAAGCTCCAATTCCCAAACGGCTATATGGCGATTCTGCGGGCTTGAGGGTGCGGGGTGGATTTGCAGCTTAGGGTTTCAAGATTTAGGGCTCAGGTTCTTGAGTTGGGTTTGGGTTTTGTTGGGGGTATTTTCCCAACAACGGAGAATAAACAGGAACAATCGAAAACTGCATGGACTCTAGGTGGATTTCGGGGTTGATAGAAATTGGCAATGCTATGATCATGCTCTTTTACTGTGGATGGAAGAAATCTTGCACCTCCCTATATACCTTATACCCTGAAACTACAACATGGTTGTGGATCTTACGTTGTCACATTTCCTCCCATCTACCGTATTCCGAGCTCCTCAGACTTAATCCTAGAGAAGGCATGAAGCGGACTCATCTAATCACCTCATAGCTCCAATATATCCCCAGGGTCCATGAGGTACCCCCCCCAATCCAGAGAAACTTTAAGCCCAAAACCCTAAAACCCAAACCGTGTAGCATTTTGAGAATTCCCCCGGCAGCTGCTATCAGGTCAGCAGGAGAATGTTGAGCTGCTTACGGGGGGTATAGGGTTTTAGGCTTTTAGGGTTTAAGGTTTAGGGTTTTAGGGTTTAGGGTGTTACGGCTTACTAGGTTGCTGTCAGGGAACTTATTGAAGTTGCCACCAATGCGTCCGTATTATGGTAGCTTAGCCTTAAACCAATTTTGCCGGAGGTAGCCCCCCTATAATCCCTGTAAAGAGGACCCTGAACCCAAAAAACTTTAACCCTTAAGTAGTAAATTCATTTTGAACACTCACGCAGTATCGTGTTCGACAGCCGACTGTTGAGACGCGGTTTAGGGTTTAGCGCTTAGCGTTTTTTTAAGTAGATAGAATATGGGGTATATGTGGATCTTATTAGAATATACCCCACGCCATATTGTATCTACGTAAGGGGGACCATAGGGTCTAGGGTTTAGGGTCTAGGGTTTAGGGCTTCGGCATGACAGCCGCAGCCCTTATTATCTTTGAGCGTCGGAGTTTTTTCAGGTGTAGGGCCTAAAACCTAAACCGCGTGGCCCTAATCCCTAAGCGCGAAACACAGAGCCCTAAACACTACATGGATAACTGGAGTCATGGTTGGCTTTTATAGTTGTGGGCCATACCATATTTCGTACGATTTACTAATGCAATGTACTAAGTCCTTCTGACCCCTGCAAGCAGACGTTAAACCCTAAGGAACAGTGAATGCCTTGCAATCGCACTAACAAGGAAGCGGCATCTAAAAAAGCCCGTTCCCTGAAGGTCTGGATATCAACATGTGGTACCCAAAGAACCGCTGTGGTATGTGATGGTTGCAGTATGACAAGATTGTATGGGTATTTCTGAATCTGAAGAACTTATGGTCACCCAGGTACTACTAATACATGAGCTATTGTCTAAACTCCTAGTATCCCCCTTAATACACCCTATAGTATTCCCCTATATAATCCCCTATATAACCCCCCTCTAAGGAGTTTAGAAGGTAGTTCACATGGGCATAGAGTATCTGGCTTCCGTGCCCGTAGACAGATCCCTCCAGGTGGCATCCCACGCCCCAGATTCCTGGCCCTAAACTTGAAGCCTTAAACCCTAAACTTGTGATCTGGTATTGGTAGTATTTTCTAGGAAACATACCTTGGGATAGAAAATATCAAATACCAAGTCATAACCCTAAAGCCCTACACCTGAAACCCTGCAAAGAGCTCCAAACCCTTGTGGTTGTGAGAGGCTTAGGCCCAATTTGGGAGGATGAGCAGTGTACCCGCCTAAGCCCCATACCCGAAACCCTCAACTCTAAACCCGAAACCTTAAACCCTAAACCCTGGGAAACTTAGGCGCAACTTGGGAGGATGAGCAATGTACCCACCATCAAGGATGGCGCCTTCGCCGACTTTTCGCGCGAGGTGCTCAAGGAGTCCTGGGGCCACGGGGACTTCCTCATAGTGGCCAGGCAAGTTTCAGATGTTAAGGGATTAGGGTTTAAGCTTTAGGGATTAGGTTTTAAGGTTTAGGGTTTAGGGTTCTGCTGGTTTGCTTGGAGTTTCAAGGTTTCGGGATGTGGGGCTTGGAGCCACAATGTTTATCTCGTGTTCCACCTAAGCCCAGAAATATTCAATCCAGGGATGCTTCCCCTGGTCGATTGATTTCACTAACCCTTACCCCCTAAACCCCAAACCCTAGACCTTGAACTGCAGTCCATCCTTTGTTCGGGGGACGAAAGCCTTACTGGGCCCACTAGGTCATTACGATCCCCTTACGACCCTACTTCGAGTTACAGGGTAGAAGTTGTAACCTGTATTTGCCCTTATGGTCCTCGTTAAGTAGATTGAATATGGAGTATATGGGGATGTTATTATAACATACCCAAAGCCATATTCTATCTATTTGAGGGGGAAAATAAGGTTTCTTCCTTTGGTTGTCATTGGGCTATAGGTACCAGGTATCATTGGGTTATAACTATCCCTCCTAGTAGATGACGGGTTGTCAGCAAGATGGTGCCTTTCAGGGTCTCAAGACAGGACCCTAAACCCTAAATCCTAAACCCTAAATCCTAAACCCCTAAATCCTAAACCTTAAGCCCTAAACCCTAAATCCTAACCCCTAAATCCTAAACCCTATGCCCGAAATTATGGTCACCTTCCAGGATCCCTAGGTTCGAATGGCCGCAGGGTTTAGGATATAGGGTCTGAAGTTCTTAAAGGGGGTTATATAGAAGACTATATAGGGTTTAGGGTTTAGGGTCCTTGCTTTCGGGCTTGTCAAGGTGGATATTCGGAGTTTAAAGTATAGCAATGTTTTGTTGATATAAAGAGCCGTGCATGATTACGGTACCCAGGTGAAGCCCATTACACATGGCTAGCTCACAGGGTGGTTAGTCTAATTGTAAACGCTAGCGCGCGCCCGCCTCGGCTGGCGGGGCTTCCCACTGTAGGAACATGTAATTATAGATATACAGGTATTTAAGTTAGGTATATAGATACAG
>CAJNIZ010044177.1:17522-51785 GCA_905231905.1 Symbiodinium pilosum | reverse complement strand
CGCCCCCCCCCCCCCCTACTCCTAGCAACTGTCTCTACAGCCGCAGCCAACACTGCCTAGCTTCCCCCAAGCACACTAGTAACTAGTACCATTCCTATTACTGTTCCTATAACGTTTACTATGACTATGACCATGGCTACGCTGACTACTACTGTTACTACTGCTGCTCTAACTACTATCACTATACCCCAAACCCTGAAACCGTAAACCCTAAANNCCCTAAACCCTAAAACCCTTTTGCATAAGCTTTGTTAAGCAAAGTGGCCGCTGCCATTCCGGAAGCTCTTCTGCCGGCACAGGCGTTCCGCGGAACTGAGGCAGAACAACAGAATCGCAGCTCTATCTGAGTGATTTAGGGTTTAGTAGAGCTTAGGGTTTATGATTTAGCAAACATTGCGGGTGAGGGTTCTTATTTGGGGGGGTTACAGCATGTTGGGATCTATATTGGGATCCCCTATTTACTCCTAAAGGCTGTCTAAATGCTTGTCGACTGGAAAGTTTTTGTTTAAATCCTTGGTGTGATTCGGGCGCGTTCGCATGTTGTACGAAAAGTAGTTAAGGATTATGAGTGGCTAACCTTAATAGCCCCACCACCAGTTCCAAGTGCTTCCTGCAAAACCCAGTAAACAACAGTAAACACCAGTAAGGTCCCCAAACAGTCGCCAATACCTGCCCTAAACCGCAACCTCTAAACCTAGCCGCATACCAACGGTTTAGACTTGTGGAACTTGTGCTGTATCGCTTTCTGCGGCTTTGACGCTTGTAAGTAAGGAGTTCAAAGACAGGTCACGGGCACTTAGCAAGTCGGCGAATACTTGGGATAACTGGGGCTGCTATGCGGCTTATAGATTTGGGGTTTAGGGTGTGGGGTTATAAGTAAACTTGCAACCCCCCCGACCCTGCAAGTAAACTAGAAAGTCTTCGCCCTGCTAAACTTGCATGCCTTACGCATAAAGCGCATGCACAGCATGGCAATAACGCCCAACAAAAAGGAGCTACATGGGAGCTTCTGGGTTGGGGCGTAAGGCTTCCAGAGCTCAAATCATCTTTGGCGCCAGCTTGAAACTGCTCCCGGAAACATGCTAGTTTCCCAAAACAAGGGGACCCCAAAATGGACCCCAAAATACCCTAATCCTTATTCTGGGGACCCCAAAGGGGTACCCCTAATTTTGGGAAACCCCCACACCTGAAAGCCCTGCAAGACGGCATCATCTATGTGCCGGGCTCAAACCTACAGGTACACACTTGAGCGCACGATGCTGATTCAACCTGAAGGGAAGCAAAAAGTAAGAGCCTAAGAGCAAAATGTGCGAGGATGCCAGAGGGAAAGGTACACCTTAAGAGCAATATGCCCGCTTGGAGGGTCAGGGGGACTGAGTAAGTAGGCTAGTAAACCCTACAACCCAAATAGTAACCCTCATCATCCCCATTATTCTTAACCCACTTACGAAGTCCCCGGGACATCTACGGCACCAAGGACTGTAAGCTCATGCCCCAACTTCATACCCTTCGGCCTGGATCGCCATAGGGACAGCAGCAGCCGCAGAGGCACAAAGCTTTTGAGGACATCCTACTCTACCCCCAGAACGTGATGCAAGGCTGTGTAGGTTATCTGCCGCTCAGTGGTTCACGTCTTGGAGCTTCAAGAGAAAGACTTTGAACAACGAAGCTTACTGGGCTTACTAAGTTGAACATGCGGGTTAAGCAGGGCCTATCTGCGATCTATGAGCTACAGTCTAAACTCCTTAAAGCAGGGTTATATAGGGGATTCTACAGGGGAGTACTATATGAGTTACTAAGGGGGATACTAGGAGTTTAGACTATAACCCTTATAATCCCCTACATAACCCTATATATAACAGTTTCCATTTCATTTTCCATTTTCTTTTCCATTTGATTCTCCTTTATTAAGGGGGATACTAGGAGTTTAGACTTAGTTCATGCGAGGTTTCAGGGTTTGGCCAAGGCTTTGTGTTTCGGGCGAGGAATCCCGGGATTCAGGATGGGTGCTGAAGCCAAAGACACAAAGAAGTCTTGAGGTGCAAGCTACAGGGTTTAGGGTTTAGGGTTTAGGGGGGGTACTATAGAGATTATTCAGGGATTATGTTCCATTCTTCCCTACTAACCACCAGTAAGCTAAATTAGTTAAAGTGTCTGCTTCTGAGGGCCATGGGGACAAAAAGTATCGACCTTGGGATCTGGTAGTTAGAAATGCAATATTACTGGGGTACTTGGAGGGCTTGGTAAGTAGCTTAACCATGGGGATAATTAGGGTCACTGCATGGGTCATAGGACTATTTACCTACTTACCAAGTCCCTCTGACCCGTCAAGTAATGACCTGGGGTTTAGGGCTTAGGGTTAGGGTCCTAAAGTACCGTATATAGTCTTCCTATAGCCCAACAGCCATGCTGCTTCCTTCTAAGCCAAGGGGCAAGCGCTGCAACCATGGACGAGACAACTGTAGACTGCCAAAAGTTATAGTTGTCCATAAACCCTAAAACCCTAAACCGTATATACCCTTAAAACCCTAAAACCTATAAACCCTACAAACCCTAAACCCTATAAACTCTAAACCGCACTTTTTGTGGGTTTGCGCTGCTTGGAAAAGATGATAGTCAAACAGGCCTGCATGCCGTGGAATCAATTTATCGATGCGCCTGCCTTCAGATCCTTCGCTTCACGCCCTTGGTCGCCTACCCAGACCCCTAGAGGATCCAACAAATGGAGCCTCCCCAATATGAACCCTTTACTACATTAGCCAAAACAGGGGATTCTTAGAGCCAAAACAGGGGGTTCTTAGGGGTTCCATTTTTTGGATCCTTTAGGGGGTGTGGGTCATCTACAACTTGTAGCTTTGGGGTATGTACAAATGGTATAGGGTTCAGGTCGGGAGTTTTGAGCGGCTGTTGGCCCATCTGTAATTACCTGGGCTTGAGGGTTTAGGGGTTTAGGGTTAAGGGTTTTCCCCCTAGCCCCAGGCTTTCAGCCCCGGGTCTAGCAGCCCTTTGTTCCCCTAAACCCTAATTTCTGGCTTGCCCGGAAAAATGGGGTTTAGGGATTAGGGTTTAAGGTTTCGGGGTAAAAAATCTACCACAAGCGCATGGACAGGTTATAGAGGCTCAGCTCCTGCTAGCAGTCAAGCGTTCCAAGACTCATGAACACTCTGCCCGTCACTGTCAGCGCCGGCTACAGGGAATCCATAGTCTCTTAGGTAGCTAGAATATGGAATCCCCAAATTCATAATAAGACCCCTATATACCCCATGTTCTATCTACTCAAAAGGGGACCCTAAACCCTAAATAGTAGTTTCCATTTTGTTTTCCATTATTGCTATATAACCCCTATCTACTTAAGGGGGGCTGTGTTCGAAGGCTGGGCCCAAGCCCTTCAACCGTGGCCTGCATAGTATGCTCCAGGCGGCCCACGCGTTCGGCCAGGGGCTCCTCTTAGCTAAATCATTCTTTAGTGTTGGGGTTTGGACTCAGCGTTGGCTGTAAGGCCCTAGACATAGAAAATATACTGCTCTGAAACATCCTTAGGGTTATTCCACACCAAGTTCCAAGAAATCCAAAGGAGACTACAGTTGGGTGTATGAGGCGTTGCAAATGGATTTAGGCCTACGATTGAGGCTTCGGTTCAGGATCGTAAGGCCGAACAAATATAGGAGTTTCCCAAAATTTGGGGTACCATGTTGGGGTGCCCTGTAAGAAGGACTGTAATATATTGGGGTCTATATTAGGCCCCCCCAAACCCTAAACCCTAAACCCTATTTAAGGAAACTACCATATGACTGTCACAACATCATCCCTCCCTTGCTATGATCCCCTTTCATCTGAGCTACAGTCTAAGCAGGAGGTTATATAGGGGATTATATAGGCGACTACTTTGTGGGGTTTGCATGCGGAATCTAGGAGTTCAGACTATAGCTCATTTGGGGACCTTTGTAGTTTCCTACAGGGGTTCTAGACATCGGTCAGGGTTCAGCTGTAGACTTTCAAGCTTCTCAGAAGCTTGTTGCAAGGATTCAGGCCGGGCTTTAGAGGCTTACGGTTAAGGGCGTATGAAGAACTTGCGATAAGGAGTTGCTCGGGGCCTGGGGCTTGGCGTTAGGCGGTCGAAAGCATGCTTGGAGTGTCAGGGGGACTAAGTAAGTAGGATAATGATGGGGATAATTCTGGTTACTGTATGGGCTATAGGGGCTATTAACCTACTTACTAAGGCTTTTGTTGCTCGCATGGCACAGGAAGCTCTAGGGTCAAGGTGAAGCTTTGGTTCATGGGTTTGACTCAAAAATCTCCACGCGCCCGCATGCCCAGAGACGATGCGTCATCTAAATCCCAAGGCCGGTACATATGAGCTGTAGTCTAAACTCTTTATAGGGGATAACATAGGGGACTAGTATAGGGGTTATGTAGGGGGATGCTAGGAGTTTAGACAATGGTACATATCAGAACTTGGGCATGTTTCCAAATCACTGTTGCCCTGCATATGTAAAGCTAAAATGATGCATTTATATTCTAACTTGGGGGTTCTGATGATATTGTTGGTCCCTTGACGTGGATCCATAAGAAAGATTATGGTATTTGCTGCTACACAAGGGGAAATCCTGCTTTTGGGAAATAGCTTGTGTCCTGCTCCCACCCATTAACAGTCTATAATCAGGGTCATATCAAGGGTTCATATATATATATATATGATGTAGAACTTGTCCAAACGTTCAAGATTGGTGTTTGTACCCCAGAATACCCATCTGCACGACACCCCAAAATTAGCCCTGCCAAGGCACCATTTATGGTGGACATGGGGGTCCAGTTCCTAATACTTTCCCAAGTCATGAATTTATATGAGCTATAGTCTAAACTCCTACTATCCCCCTTAATAACCGCTATAATAGTCCCATATATAAATCCCCTATATAACCCCCTTTTAAGGAGTTTAGACTATAGGTCATAATATGGGAAATACCCCCGCAAGCTCCAGCAGCCGCGCCGCCGCCAGCCTAAACAGTGACGGTGGCGGTGTGGCAAAGGTGGTAGCAGGGTGGGTCAGTCCCCCACCCAGTAATAGTAATATCCTAGGAACCAAGTGGTTTAGGGTTTCGGGTTTAGGGTTTAGGATACTCCCGACTACCTGGTACCGCACTACTCTTGAGGCCACATTGCTTCCTCATTTGGGTCTAAAGGGCTAGTGGGGTACCAGTCGTCCTGAGAGTCTCTAGGAAGTAATGGGTACCTCAAGGGACTGTTGCAGGTATATTCAAGCACTATTAACTCCATATCTAGGGGTTACAACCGAGGTAGCAGGATTTTTTCGAATGTGGCTAGCGTAAGAACTGTCAATGTGGCAGCCACTTGAATAATCAGGCCCTAACCATAGGGCAGTGAGCAAATTAAAGACATAGGCGGATCCTCAATAAAGCTCACTTGTTTCGCTCTGGGCGCTGATTTGAAACCCCAATATAGTAACTCAATATAAGTCCTTAACAACCCTAAACCCTGAACCCTAAAAAGACTGGTCTCAATTCTGCTACGACTGTTAGGATCCCAAATCGAAACACTCAAAATTGAGACACATTCAAGAAGGTCTTCTTACAACAGCCCGAAACTCTTTAAGCGGGCGCCGAGACAGGAGAAATAGGAATAGTAATAGGACCAGGAATACGAGGAGGACGAACCTCGGGAGACGTAGAGGCGGTATCATACAGCCTCTGTGGCTGAGGGTTGGGGGTTAGTAACAATTGCCTACTGTTACACCTCCAAATGAGCTATAGTCTAAATTCCTAGCATCCCCCTTAATACCCTCTGTAATACTCCCGCATACAATGCCCGATGCAACCCCTCTTCAGGAATTTAGGACTATAGCTCAAACTCACAACAACTGAATACTAGAGGTGATAGTGATTACCAATTCTTGTGCCCTCGGGGTAGGTGCTAGTTGGCTCGAAGGCATTAAAGATGGGGCTTTTGATTCTCCGTAGGGGATGGTGGGAGTCTTTATCACAAGGGCGATGATACAGGTAGCTGCTGGAGGGCCAGCGGGGCTTTGTAAGTAGATTAAAAAGCTCTATAATTCATATATTGACCCTAACTATCCCCCTTAGTACCTACTTACTAAGTCCCCCTGACCCTCCAAGTCAAATATGCCCAGGTTCGTCTGCTGCATTGAGTTTGGGCGGATCCCAGTTTGGAGCCGGCTTCATGTGCTCCAGCGGCTTGCTTGTATGATTTGTTGTAATGCACTCCCCCTAATATTAAACCCCCACCCCACCTCATATTAGATACTCCCATTATTTGGTATAATGGAAGGATGTATTATTAGGGGGTCTGGAGGTCTAATAGTAGGAGGAGGGGATTAGTTCTGTTAATTCAGTTGTCTAGATTGTAAAAATGTAAGTATGGTGGCCGCGGGAAGCCTCACCTATATACCCTGACATTAGACGTATGGAGATTTTCAACAAGGACCTAAGAGGTTGACTAAAAGCTGCCTTAATGATTATCCGCCAAGCACCATGCCATGCAAGCAGCCTCCATGGACACTGAACTTTAAACCCCAAGCCGGAAGGCGCGCCTCAACTCCAACTACCTACACGCCCTACGAATTCTTCAGAACCTTCCCGTCATCCTCATTTGCTCACTAATCAAACGGGGCTCATGGGCGCATCCGCCATGACGGCCATTGCCCAGAGGCTCACAGCAGTGTCCACGCTTGGCTCTTTTATTATCTTGCCTTTTTCCGATCCTTCACCATCTGGTTGACTCACTATACTGCCGTTCTGCAGCCCACGACAATTTGTGATATGTTGCCGCGGACTTAAAGCCTTTGATTGGAGTAGCAGCTTTTCCAGCTGGCTTAGGCTTCATGCTGATGTTGAATGTGCAAGGTTTAGTGGCTCTGGTGTGGATCACATGTGCTGCAAATGCGTGGCATCCCAAAGCAGTGTGTAGCAGGTCTTCGCTGCGTGATTTCTTGAACATGCACACAGTTAAAAAGGTCGACGGAAAATAATTCGAATTTGGGCATCGGTTACCTAAAGCCTAAACCCTAAATAGTAGTTTCCAATTTAATTTCCACTATCCCTATACTACCCCAATTAAACTGTCAGGGGCATACAGAACCCAACTTCCCAAGTTCTTAAGGCTTCTACTGAAACTCACACACTTTAATCAATAATTATTTGTTGGGTTCGGCAGGATTCATTCAAAATTTGGAGGTGTCTGCAGCTTTCTGTCCATATCTCATAAACCCTAAACCCCAAACCCCTAAACCCTAAACCCCTCAGAATCAGAAATCAGGAGTTTGAAGCTCCAAGTTCTCTATCCTGGACCACAACCGAAGTAGACCGGGTGCCGCAACAAATCATGCGACGGACGCTCGAGCTCAGACAAGACTTCTGCTTCAAGGCCCCGGCAACCGCAATTGCCGGAGATCGGAATTTGGAACGACAACTTTTCTTCACATCCGTGCTCCGTGGAAGCAGCCCGAGCCCACAAACAACTAGCAAGAGCCAAAACAAAGGGGAGGGGCCCACTGGCGCTATCCCAAAGGGTCCATGTAGGTATATGATATATACTTAGGGCCCAAAGGGGTTCCCATATACCTACTTTAAGGGCAAAGTATATACCATATAGCTACATNNTACATGGACCCTTTGGGTATGCAAACTCAAGCTCCATCGTGAGCTGGAAAGGCGTGAATGCTTGGACAGAGGCATATTCTGATCCATGCCCCCGTGATCACGCATTTCGGTGCCAGATTCCCTTCTGGCACATTGAGAAGCAGGTGATGTACAGTGACACAAACTGCTGTCGGGAGAAGAAAGCTCCGGATGCTTTCTGATCGGACCTCTTGCAAATCATATTGTGACACAACAACACTCCAGAACAAAGCCCCGCAAGCTGTGAGAGACTTCCAGAAGCATGTTGGCTCAGGCATCCTATATCCTCTTCAGCGCGGCAGCCCACGCAGGGCTGGCCATCTGAATTTGGAACGACAACTTCACTCATCCAAGCCAATGACGGCAAGCCATGCAGAGATGCTGATCCGCTGCAACGTAGATCGCAAGGAAAATTATAAAAAAAAAAAAAAAAAGCGCCTCGCAGCAGGGGCAAATTCTGCGCAAGATTCCTAGATGCGTTGGCTCCTTCCAGAGTTGCTAAGCTTTGGAGGGTCCCACAAACACTCCAACACCAAGTGCCGGCATGGACAACCAAAGCCAAAAACTTCAAGCACAACTTGGATGCCCTGAGAGCTCCCTCTCTCTGGCTGAAAGGACTGCAGGAGGTTAGTTTGCTGTTGCTAGGCGGCTGCCTGCCAAGTACAGGCATTCCGGGCCACAGTGCACAAGCTGACGCTATGGAAGTCTAGAATAACAATGAGAATGAGAAGAATAATGGAAATTACCATAACTACCTCACACCACGTCAGAAAGCCCTAGACCTGAAGCACACCCTTCACCCTAAACCCTAAACCGCCTTCCGAAAAGCCCAGGAGTGTTCACAAAGGACCTGGGTCAGCAGCCCCTAAACCCTATAGTCCCCCCTAAATAGATAGCAAAATTAGGGGTACCTTTTGGGGGTCCCCAGGATAAGGATTACAGTTTTTTGGGGGTCTATATTAGGGACCGCCTAGTAGGAAAACTACCATGTATTGGGGCCAACATCCCCCAACTTCCGGAGATCCTACACTTACCCCTCCAAACGGAACGCATTGAAACCGGAGCCCTACATGCATGGCAACACCGATGTCTGTAGGTCCTGAACTGCAAGCAATCTCAGGCTGGCTCAGGTGTCATGTGTGACGTCATGATGCCAGCTAATGCTGGGATCTCTGAATTTGGAACGACAACTTCAAGTCACATCCCAGCCAGCTCATGCGTCTTCCTTTTGTCGGGTCCCAACTTTGGGTTTAGGGTTTTAGGCTTTAGGGTTCTAGGGTTCTAGGGTTTTAGGGTTCCGGGCTTCAGGGTTACCAGGGCCCATGTGCCAAATCATTTGGCCTTCGTTGCGTCACGTCAGCTGGACACAAGCATCGTTAGGCATGGGCACGCTTACTGGCTCTTACTGAGTGGGAGGAATAGATCCGCACAGTAGCCCCGATGTCATCTGGAAAGAAATAGTTTCCTGTTCTTCTCGATTCCTTCATTGCCAACTAACAACCAGCAAATGAGGCCCAAACACCCTACACATGTAAATATGCGCAAAAGGTGTATCCACCTTGATACCCCCAGGTTCAATTTCGTTGTCCGTGTGTTATTGCATCTGTTTTTCCATGCCCAGATCCGTTTGGGTTTAGGGTTCAGGGTCTGGAGCTTCCAAATAAAGGGAGCTCCCAGAGAAAGCTTCATGCTGGAAAGTCGGGGCAGGCTTTTTGAAAGCAGTTGTCTGACATCCGTTGCAGGATGTATTTTTGGGTGCAGGTCAAGATGGTCAAATGTTTCATGCACGCATGCACTTTAGCAGTGAGGATGCCCCTGGCGCTGCGGAACAACGTCATCTATAAGGCTCAAACCTCGGGCCCTGAGCCCTACACTACACCCTTTCTCTCATTTCAATTTACCATAATATGGGGTATATCGGGTTTAGGGTTTAAGACACCGCATTTTGGGCGTATAATACATAGTGTGGTTTCCTTGTTCCTAAACCTCAAGCTTGCGCTCCATTGGCCTTAGACACTTTGGCAGTACATCGCGCAACGGCCAAAGCCATTTTCCTCCGCACCGGCTGGTGAAACTGGGGGGTTCCCAAAATAGGGGGACCCCAATATAGACCCCAATCTACTATAGTTCCATAATCCTCATTCTGGGGACACTCAAAAAGATACCCCTAATTTAGGGAAACTCCTGCTTGCGAGTGCTTCTCAATCTGGGTCTCTTTGCTTGATGGACGGGTCTAAGAAAATTGACTGAGTATGAATTAGATGTAAAGGAAAGCTGGGCTTACATAAAGGTTGGATGGAAATGTAGAAACGTCATGTAGAGGCCAAGCAAGGCGAATAGGGTGGGTGTAGTATACTAACACTGTATAAAAGATGCGCAAAGGAGTTGAAATAACTTCCTTTTGCCATAGAATGCCCTACAGGGTCCTCAACGGTATGCTTATTTAGACTTTTCTGTCAGAGCAAGTCTCGCCTTGACCCAAATACTAAAGCCCTTACCCAGACCCCTGGGAGGATCTCGAAAGTAGAACCCCCAATCTGGTACCCTGTACTACTACTGGGTAATTTCTAAGAACGCTTAAGGGGGACCTACTTTCTAGATCCCCCATGGGCCTGGGTAGGTGATGTCCCCCTAACAAGAGCTTACAGTAGCAGTTGCCGCAAGAGGGAACAGGAGTTCTGCTAGCCCCTTAATAAAACTGCCTGAACAACAGTTACAGTACTGTGAGGTGAATTAAACAATGCAACCCTTGCTCGAAGGACCCCTGGGTTGGCCCCTAAAGCCCTTTGAAAAACATTAGTATATAGGGTCCCTTATTAAAGCCATTAGGGAAAATATTAAATATTTCCAGGGCCTAACCAGCCCCTAAGCCCTATAAACCTTAGGAGCTTCCACTTGCCTGTCATCCGAGGCCTCTCTTTGCCCTTTCCCCCCTGTCATATGAGCTATGGTCTAAACTCCTAGTATCCACCTTTATCAGCCCAATGATAGGAGCCCTATATAATCCCTTATATCACCCGCTTTAAGGAGTTTAGATTATGGCTCATATGACTTTCTTCCAGCTAGGTAAATTGAAAAACAAACGGTACTATCTATAGCCGCGATGTTTACAGACTTTGTGTTGCCAGTGGGTTTTTCTACGCCTACATATCATACCCTAAGGGTCCAAGGACCCAACCAATAGGGTTTTAGGTACCATGAATATTACGGTATTTGGGCCCTAAAACCCTATTATTTGGGTCCTTGGACCCTTAGGGATAGTGTATCCCCATGTATATCCTGATAGGCCTTGCACCGTGCGTTATTTCTGAGAGCACCCATATTGAGAATTGCTGGCTGGCCTCTAGCCAGAGACCAAGCGTCTTCTGGCGCAAAGGCGACGGAGGATCGGACGTGCATCTAAATCGATATCGGACATACTTTGAGCCGCCTAGACTCCTACATAGAGACTTGTTTCATCTGTGGTCGTTTTCAGAGTCAGTGCAAGCCATAGCTATGCTCAAGAGGATGATGGTAGAAGTCACTGGAAAATTTTGCAGCCTGTATGTATTATTTGGGTGCATGGGCGCTTGGGGAAAGACGGGGCTTCGGGCCGGGAAAAGGATTTACTGCTGCCATGTAGCCCTGACTAACCCTTACTGTAAAACACACCGCCATCAAATCTAAATGAATGCATATAAGCGTCCGGGCCCATATCTAGCCAACTTGATATATCAGTAAAATCAAGCTGCTAAATTCAGGCTCTTACTTGGCAGTTTCCACAAACAGGGGGAACCCCATATCCCCGCAAAGTTAAACCGCAATATACCCGAGTTTCTATTTCACTTTCCATGTTCTTCTCCATCAGATGTTCCATTATACATCTAATAAAACCCCTACACCTTGAACCCTAAATCCTTAACCCTAAACCTCAAACCCTATACCTTAAGAAGGTAGAATATCAACCGCAGGAGAACCTGGCTGTCCGGAGCAGCAGCAACACCATCTTGCGCAGGTTCATGTGAGCTATAGTCTAAACTCCAGGCGGCTTAGGGTGTATTACCATTACTTAGGGTTTGGGGGCGGATTTGGGGCTTTAAAATTTTAAAATGAAGGAAATTTGGATTCCCTAAGTAATGGTAAGTTTATATGGGCTTGAGGGTTTAGGGTTCAGGGGTTTAAGGTTTAGGGTTTAGGGTAGGGTTTAGGGACATATATAGGATTTATATCGGGCTATACAGGGATACATAGGGTGGGGTTTAGGGCCTAAACTCCTTAAAGGAGGTTCTATACGTGATTATATATCGGACTATTATAGGGTTATTATCGGAGCTTAGACTATGGCTCATGTGACTTTAGGTTTTTTTAGGGCTTGAGGCCAATGAAGGGGTCTAGTAAGGTTTCAGGCTTTACAGTCAATATTTCCTCATGTAGTCAATGGACACGGGTTCCTGTTAGGAATACGTTCGGGACTAGAAACTACCAAAAGGACCGCTATGACCACTCCTATGTGGCCCTACCTAAGCCGTGTTGACTTATCACTTGGGGTTTTCGCGTACCTTAGAGTAAAACGTCATTGTAGGCATGGCCTGTTACTGTAACTCCCTAGAGTTCCCCATAATGGAATTTCAAAATTTCAAAATTGCCAAGAACATGGAAAAGAAAGCGGAAACCTTAGGACCCTTTAACTTATAGACATATATACATAGGGCACGTACAGAAGTTTTTTTACAAGCAGGGACATGTAAAACCCTCAAGCCTGTAACGCTTTAGGGTGTGATTTGCAGGGATGAAGGTTTAGGGCTTAGGGTTGTGGAGGAGGTGAATTGAGGTGAAACGCTTTAGGGTTTATAAGGTTTGTAGGGTCTTGCCATGTGTTTCAACTGGGCGAGTCAGCAAAAAAGGAGCATTATCCCAAGGGTCCAAGTACCCCAGAATCATAAACTTACCCAGAACTCCATCAGAACCACCACTGCCCAAATCCCCAGTGCCTTCTTATGCGGCGCTCGGGACCCTCAACCCTGAATTCTTCCAGTAAACCCTAAGTTATACACCCTAAACCCTAAACCGTAAACCCTAAACCCAGCATCTCCCTATAACCCCTTTAAAAAAAGGGATGGCTTTCCCTACAAAGTGCGGACCCAAAGGTTGTTTGAAGGGTCAGGGGGACTTAGTATTAAGCATCGGGGTTTAGTGTTTAGAGTTTAGGGGGCATACTAGCAGCCCCTACATGCCATATATGGTAAACCCAGGAATCCCCCTTCTTAGCGAGTTGCTAAGTCCGCCTGAGCATCCAAAAATTATTCACCTCTAGTATGGTCCCCTCAAATGGGTAACGGGTTACAGGGATGTGTAGGCTTAGGGGTTGAAAGAACTTCCAAACATGGAAAAAGCAAATGGAAAGGAAAGTGGTAATGACATCGCGCGTGAGGGCTTGTAGGGATACATAGGGATCTATAGCGGTTTAGGGGATAGTGGAAATCAAACGCGAAGGACCATTGAACATGATATGGAAACTTGGCTTACATAGGATACCTCACCCCGACCTCATAATATCCTGTTAAAATCCAACCTATGCCTACCCATGCAGCACTTTCTGAGTCTCAAGAAAAGAAAGCATCCTGGACCTGCATACCTTATTGCTTCCGAAAGGGAACGTAAATAGTTTTGCACAACTGAAACTGATAAGTAACTCTACTTCAAGCTGTAACTTTGTGCAGTTTGGCTCGGGGAAACACCTGTACCCAAAGCCCCATACTCTGGCTACAGTTACGCTCTCCCCGCTCCTCTTGGAGTCGCTCAGACAAAGACAGCCATCGCGCCCGTCGGAGAGCGTCCCAAGACCTCCTTTCGGCGTTTGACCTGGCTGGAGGAAGACCGCTCGCCCTCGCAAGTCAGCTACCGAAGTGGTGCAAGACTTCGCGGTTTCCCAGACTGAAAGGTACTTGTTTGGGGGTCCCCATAATAAGGATTATCGTATATTGGGGTCTATATTGGGGTCCCACTACTACGGAAACTACACACTTCCATCCACATGCTAGCGAATACAAGCGCACTTGGAGTGGTAAAGGGCAAGCTGTGTGGAGAACCTACGATTTAAGGAAGGCAAGGGGCATGGTCTGTACACATGAAATTCTTATCACCGTGCTGTTGCAGCCACAACAGTCCCTGGTACTTGGGGTCAGGGGGACGTAAAAAGAAGGTTCATAACACCTATAACCTACTTTCAAAGTTCCCCTCACCCTAAACGCTAAACCCTACATGATATGGTAGTTTCCATCTTCTTTTTCATTATTACTAAGTCACCCTGACCCTCCAGGTATTGGTTTCCGGGCAGCAGGGTGGAGCCGTACGGATCGAAATAAAAATCGTTTGGAAGGTGCCCTCATCTTCCCCAGTTCTAGTCCTAGGGCAGGTTTTTTGGTGGCCCTATAGCAATTAAGTGTTTATGGCTTTAGACGGACTAAGTAGGAATTATAATGGTATTAGCAGAAGTCAGAAATTGATTCAAAACCTACCCCTGCATTCCCTACCAAACCCATGACTCGAAACCCCACATATGTTGTAGTCGTTTCCATGTTCTTTTCCATACGTTCGTTCCCTACAAGCCCTCAGCAAATGAAACCTAAACCGAGAATGCCCACATGAATCTCCGGATTTCATTTCCATTTGATTGGCCGCTATTCTCTAACCCTACGGAACCCTATAACCCCTTTAACGGGACCTAAGGTTTCAATTTTCATGTCCCTTTTCCAGTTAAATGATGAATTGCAGGAGCAATATTCAATGCTTTACATTTGCATTTCATATACTATCCAACTGTCACTCAGCGGGGCCAGTATCCAAGCTCAACTGACAACTTACCAGTGCACCGGGGTTAGCCGCGCAATGAAATATGTGCTATTGTGGATGGAGGAAATCTTGCTTATGGCCCCAATAATAATAACTGCAATACTTCGGGGTTCCTTTTTCCATCCACCGTACAATTGGGAGGAATCCACTAAACGACTTTCCAAGAACCACCCGTCGAACAGACAGTTTCTCAAATATGTCCTCTTTCGGTGGATTTCATTATGTCGGACTGACTGAAGGTAATTGTTAATGAATTCCAGCCCTTTTTTAATGGAAACCAGCCAACCCTGAACCCCAGACTCTCATGCTTCCCAGGAGGAAACTAATTACTTGAAAATTGCATGAGGGATCCTGGTAACCTTGGGGGGGATTCGGCTTTTGGAGTGTATCAAACTTGATGTGTGGAAGGGCCTCGCATTCGCAAGTAAATGTGCCAGCGGTATTGCACTCCAACCTGTCGAGGGTTTAGTTTTTTTGTTTAATGGTGTTTAGGGCTTAGGTTTTTCAATGCCTCGTTAGCTAGAAGAACCTGCCGTATCTCAGCAGCCTGTCATTGTCCTGCTGACACAACAACCGAGATTACAAGAGGACTTTAAGCGTCCCCTTCAGCCGTGTATATTAAAGTGACCTTGAAAATTCTAAACGGAAACTTGAAAGAAAGTGGTCTTGTTGAGCTCGATACGTTGGGTTGCCACCTTAAAGCAGTCAGACATAGGAGCCTTAGAAATTATTGCAGTATTTGAAAATATTTGCAGCATTATTACAGATGTCAGGTTGCTTGCTACAGGGTTTGGCAGTATACAACCTAAACGCAAACCCAACTGTAGCGAGTTTAAGGTCTGTACTCCTTTCGACATCTGGGCTTGTGTTGTCTGTCGTGGAAACATAGGTTTGGTGCGGCTTCGGGGAGCGCACTCGAAACCTTCTTGGAAAAGAGAGGGGGGAAAACGTTCATTTTTTGATTAGTAGTACGAAGCAGCGGAAAAGCAGCGGATGAAGCACTTCGCCAAAACGAAGCGTTTGGCATCTGGCCGCCGGCAGAAACGCAGGGACAAGCATCAAGAAAGTCTCGAACGCGCCGAAACTGCGGATTTTGAGCCTTTCTTACGATGCAAGAACGTAGACAGCAAGAAATGCAACATCAAAGTGGAAACTGGAGAAGAGCTCGGAAAGGTCATTCTTGCAAATTTGAAGGAAAACTGGGACAGAATGATGCCGAAACTCTATGGTTTCGCATGCATGAACCTGAACAAATCTGAAACCAAAATTCGACTCTTTTTGGAAACGCGCGCCTGGCCGATACAGGTGTTTTGAACCAAAATGCAGGCTGTAAGCGCGAAAACTTTGAAAACATATTGGGTTTCACACCGCGGGCAGATGCGGACCTTTTTCCTACTACTGCTACTAGTGGGCCCAAATCATCTGGGAGTTTTGGGGTGCAGGGAGGGTTTACATTGTAACGTGCGTGACGGGTTTTGGACCCGGAGAGCCCAATACCCCTTAATTAAGGAATATACCCTAAACGGTGCTAGGTCCGCTAATATAGATTAGGCTATATTCCTTAGATAAGGGGTAGTGGGCTCCCTGGGGACATAGGCATCTGAACTAGCGTGAAATCCGCCTTGGGGTCCAGGTGTTTGTAGTTGCTCCTCTGTGGGCCTCCGCTCATGCTCCAGCCCCCATGGAATCAGGATGCAGGCGTAGTACACTCAAAAAGTTCCAGTTTTCACCTCGCAGATAAATGGGTGCTGCAAAAACTAGAGGCCCCGCTTTCCTAGAAGTCCTCATAAAGAGGGGGAGATCATAGTCTTTGGCGGTAGATAAGCAGGCCTCCTGTCCTCGAAAGTTCCCAAACGGGCAATGAAATAGTCACAGGCACATTTTACGTGTATTCTCTTGAACTACAGCCCAAGCCCTTAGCTTCCATAAAATCCAAAAACCAAACCCTTAGTTTCCCAAAAGCCTAGATCTTAAACCCAAGCCCTTAGTTTTCTCCCCGCAAAAAAATCATACGGCCATCATCAGGTGGGCACATCATCCCGCCGGTGCCTGAAGGATCCCATTGGCACATTCTTTAAGCCCACTAGGTAGCCATGTTAGGGGTTTAGCGTTTAGCGTTAGATATCATTCCGTTTTATGATACTATGAGATATACATGAATATAAACTGGCTGTAACTGGGTTTTCCCCCAACAAGTTCAAGCCAACATGAAACATCGGGCCCCACTTCATCCCACTTCTGTTTGGCCTCTCGCCCATGCCGTCGTCCTCCAAGCCCATGATGGAGGGCCTAAGTCCAGCCACGGACATGTAGGGAACTCCACCTTCAGCTAATAGGCTAAGGGTTTAGGCTTTGGGTTCTAGGTTCAAGCAAAAACAGCCAGCTTGCCGAGGAGGAGGACTCACTATGAATCTCCAGAGATATTCCCGACCCGGAACTTGGCGGCTTTTGGAACATGTATGAATCAGTTCTTCGTTGGCGATCCCTCAAAAGCTACCCCGCTCTATCTCCAGGGTGGCCCCAGGCGTTGGTACAACGGGTGGCGCTTTACGCCGAAGCAGAGACTTTCTAGTTACGGGCCCTTACGCCTTGGTAGATATAGGATCCCTCTCAGCCTTGGGTTCGGATTTTTTTTGTGTCCAAGGTTCCGAGCCTTTAAGATTCAGACTTTGTAGGGGTCGAAAACTTCAACAGACAGACTTTGGAGCCACACTTGAGGCAATCAAAGGACGTTTTTTCAAGGCTCTAGAAACCATACGATCTCGATAGCGAGCTGCTGCAGATGTCTGTGGCAACGGGCCTCATACAAACCAAGCTAGGTGTCTTGGGTAGGTCATGCCAGTGTATTCCTAGAGGCTTTCCTGTTCAGATTGAATGCGGCTTTTAAAACAAACTAGGCCTTTCGGGTATAACGAGATACTGGAAATCATCATAGTTCCACCCAGACATAAGGCCTAAAATGTGAGGGGATACGTTCAAAATCATTCAGTTTTCTACTCTTATGAGACAGCGCGGAGCGCAGTAGTTCCTCGCAGTTGGACTGCACACCGAAGAGACATTAGAGGTTCGCATGATTGAACAAGTTCTGTAGACACTGAAGACAAAAGCAAGAGAGAAAGACAGAGAGAGAGAGAGAGAACCAAAATTGGGGTGGTTGTCAAATTTATGGTCTGTTTATGGGTCCCTATTATAATACGGCACCTTGTATTTAGGGTACCCAAAAAGGGACCATAATTTTCACAACCACCCATTGGATTCCTGGGCTGCTACTGCTACAGTCCTGAAGCCGGTTAGCGTGCGGAATACATAAATGAGGTGAATATTAGGTGGCGTAATGTAAGTAGCAACCCAGAAGGGATCACTTTTTAACAACCCCCCCACAACTAAATAGCTTTCTGGAACTGAGCAGCGGATAGTTGGTGTTCTGCCGCGTGTCGGCAAAAGCAGACCACCAGTTTTGCGCGCCCTGCATTTTGATTTGGTGTGACTGAAGGTCTTGAATTGGGTGGCTCCAGCCTGCTAGCATCTGTATCGCTCTTCTGCATTAGGAGGAAACATGATATAGCACACTCGTTAGGCACCGTTGCACTGTCGAGCAGTGCAGACGGAGCTGTCATACTGATATAGAAGAAATATAAGAGGACCCTAATATGATTACCATTATCAGTCAGTGTTGCTGGGTGGGGGGTCCACCTAAGCTATGCAGTTTGTCTTGGTGCGTGTTTGGGTTCTCTCCCGCATGCAGAGGAGTGGCACCGAGCGGACGCGCCTATTACAGCTCTCACATGCGCCTGGCAGCTTTCGCGCGGCAGCATGTGGAGGCAAACACAATCTCAGAGAGCCGAATACCCCTTAACTAATGGGTAGTGGGGCTGCCTGGGGTTTGGACGTTCGGGGTGGGTTCTATCGGCTTGCACAAAGTCAGCTGCTCTACATCCGCGCATTTAGCATTTGAAAGGAGACTTGCTTGAGACTCAACACGTGGCTGAGTTGGGTCTGGGCAAAATTACGATGCAGAATGGTGTGCTCCACAACTGAACGTCTACTTACCACGTACAGCTTTCTCTCAACAAGGATGTACAGGGCCAAGGATAGGAGGCAATGCCGAGGCTGTTCCAAGGTTGCAACCTGGTTCCCTGTATTGACCATCGACTACAGAGCCCCCAAGGTAGGGCCAGTGTCTGCATACTTTCAGATTGGCTTGGGTCTTTGCTATGAGTCCTATGACTAAGGTTCTAAATTAACTGCTGATGTTTCCAACACAGGTGAGCGGAGGGTTCCAAAAATGCGAAACTTAATATGTGTTCCTGACAGGATACCCATAGCCATAGCCTAGGATATAGGTCCCACTACACAGGAGGAGCCCCTCAAGACAAGCGTGTGTGTGTCCCTAAAATTTGACCCTTAATATGGCTACATGCGTGTACCCCTATGGCATACTATTGATCTTCAGGGGCCTCTAATGACATATGAAGCCCCTTAGGAGGCAATGCTACGGCTGAGGGCCAACGAGAATCTTTGACTAGATACGTAGACTCACGTTTGGAAGAAAGCGGCATCAAACAAGGGAGTTCCAACAGCTAGCAAGGAAATGGACACACACATACGTAGATTACATATACATATGAATCTTTATACACAAAGGCTAGTAAGCTAGAAGATACCCCGAATTGCTCAGGATTGGAAGGGCGCCTCAAATTGAGCGCCTTTCCCGGTCCTTAGCTTCTTGATCTTGCGATGATAAAGTTATAGGGCTTAGGGCTTGCGATGAAGGGTTTGGGGTTTCAAGTGGCTTTGATTTCCGTATGGTTTTGGAGATTCCTGGCCTCTTTAGCTCCCCCTATTAAATTCATATAGACTATAACCCTAGCTCCTTCGCTCCCCCCGAAAGTATGGGTAGTTAACTTCTATTCTAGGCGACCTTTTTCCCTCTGCTTATCTTTTTTATTTGATGCTTCTCCTGTCTGCAGACGACTGCTCGGTCTAGAGCCCGGGGTTCCCCAATATACTAAACCCTGGACCCTACGAATCAGATGCAACGCGCGGAAAACTAGTTATCCACAATGCTGAGAAAACGCTAGGATAAGAAGCGGTCGTTCGCGAGCCTTCTACCCAGGATATGGATCTAATCTTGTAATCCTAGGCCACAAACCCTAAACGCAGCAATGCGCACAGCCACGTCAGCCTCGTGTCTTTGTTTTCTTGTTCATCTCAAACTGATGACATACTGTTGATGGATGAAATTTTGCAACACCTAGGGGCTCTAAACTAAATTCCTGTGAATTTGAAGGTGGTGCAGGATTTCCCATCAACAGTGTGCACTTTAGAACTACCTTGGCACCCACGCCGAAACAGCGCAAATTCTTCAACATCCCTTGTGTCACGCTAGCAGCTGACCCCTGCAACCTCTCTGTGCTCAAGTGATCCCCTCATCTTAACCCAACCCCTAGTAAGAATTCACTCCTATCATGTATATCATGGCACTGTCTTGGGATTGCGTATGTTCGGAGTGGGGGGGCCTTTTGCTTGGGGAGAGGAATGTCCCCTCCGAAATATCTAGCATCTTCACCTACTTGCAGGGTCGGAAGGACTTAGTAAGGAATCGATGAAAACCATGCGAACTACAACATTTTTAGGGTCTAGAGTTAGGGCGTCTTGTTCAATATAAACGTAGATCACTAGGGGCACAACTGGGGCTATTGTGTTGCTTGTAGGGCGGTAAGAAAATTTGCTACGTCCGCCTGACCCAGACATCAATTGGCTGTAGCTTGAGTTCTTCCCTGCCTGAGCCCCAAGCCCCAAATCCGAAACCATGCAAACGAATGCATAACCCAAGCTTCCCATTCATGTTCCATCTTCTTTTGTCATTTGGTAAGTATACACCATTGCAACCCTAAACTCTTCTCTATAGATATATGGTGGTTGTTCAAAATACCTGTCCCCAGAATGGCCACCATGTAGGTTCCCTGTTTTGGTTAGGACCCCCTTTTTAAGGATGTGTATTCCCAATGGTCCTGTATATATATGTTTATATACATACAAATTATAGATATCATTACAGAGCCCGATCAACCCCTACACAACCCTGTGCATCCCCACAAGTCCCCCCAAATTGCAGCACTCTAAATCTTAGACACTAAAACCCTAAGTCCTAAGCCCCGAATTCTGAACCCTAAATCCTAAATCTTAAAATCTAAACTCTAAATCCTAAGCCCTAAACCCTAAAATTCTAAACCCTAAATCCCATGTCCCAAGCAAGGAATCCTAAACCCCAAACCCGAAAGCCTAAAACCCTCAGTCCTAAGCCCTATAAATCCTAAGTCTCAAACACTAAGTCCTAAAACCTTGACCCGAAGAAATGAAAGTTTCCCAAAATTAGGTGTACCATTTTAGGGGTCCCTATCATAAGGATTGAAGTATTTTGGGATCCCCCTATTTTGAGAAACCACCATTTAACCTGAAATCCTGAGCCCTAAACCCTAAGCCCTAAACCCAAAACCCTAAGCCCTAAACCCTAAAGTCCCCCCTATGCTGGGAGACCACCAAATCCTTCCGAGAGTCTGTCCCAGCTCTTGAGCCATGGCAGCTAAGGCGTCAGCGCCCCACTGCCAGGTTACCTTGCGACGCTTTGCAGTTAGGGTTCAGGGCTTAGGGTTTAGGGTCAGGGGGACTTAGTAAATAGGTTCATGATCCCTACAACCTATATAGTAACCCCATTTATCCCCATTACTAATCTGCTTACAAAGTCCCCGTGAGCCTCCAAGCAGGAGAGGTGAGGTGAAGAAAGGTCATCCTATGTATACCTGGGTCCTGCCCCCACCCATTAACAGTCTATACTAGGGGTCATAGTAAGGGCTCTATGAAGTTATAATATAAGCATTATCCAACTGTAAATGAGTAGCCAATGTATACCCCATTTGGGTGCTATACATCCATCTTCGCCCTCTTGGAATGGTAGATCCCTTTGGGTTTAGGGTTGAAGGTTAGAAGCACGAGAGATGGTCTGCCCCTTTAGAATGTAGATGGTATGTCCCTTTGAATAGATATATCAGGGATTTATCGGGGTATATACGGATATGCAGGGTCTAAGGTATACCGTTATTTCAAGAGTTTGGGATGTACAGGGGATACATACCCACATACATTCCTTTGTATATAGAGAGAGAGGGCTTATGTAGGGCCGGAAAGACTTCTCATGGCCCACTAATTACTATCCCGCTTAACAACCCGTATAGTAGTCCCCTACATAATTCCCCTTTAAGGAGTTTATACTGTAGCTCAAATGGGCTGGGAATGCAGTCACTGGGTAAGTGCCCCAGATGCCTGTGACGCATCCCTGCGACCGTAATCAAAGCCACTTGACACCAAAAAGACCCCCAAATGGAAGAAAAGTTCTTGACTTCACATGAGCCATTGTCTAAACTCCTAGTATCCCCCTTAATAACCTTCAAGGTAGTCCCCTATATAAACCCCTATATATGCCCCCTTTAAGGAGTTTAGACTATAGCTCACATAAAAGCCACATAACTAGGTGGGCCCCTAAAACCCTTTGAAAAAGATATAGGGTCCCCTATTAAAGCCATTAGGGAAAATGTTAAATATCCCAGGGGCCTACCCAGATGTTAAGAATCTGAGTTTAGACCCTAAACCCTATAGAACCCTATAGAACCCTGTATAACCCTACATCCCCCTTAAAGGGACCCCTATATAACCCGCTTTAAGTCACATAAAAGCAATACCTGAGAACCAAAATGCCCTGTAGGAGCCCTTGGCTCTCGCGGACCCATAAACCCCAAGCACCTGCTCCACGGAAGAGCGCAAGCAATTTAGGGTTTAGGGTTTAGAGTTTAGGGTTTAGAGTTTAGGGCTTAGAGTTTAGGGTTAGGTACCCATAGCCAAGCACCTGCTCCACGGAAGAGCGCAAGCAAGTAGCTTCAGGCGTCAGACCTTTATCTGTGTGATGCCAGGCTTTGGGGTTTTGGGTGTGCGGCACCTAGCGCTATAAGAATTGCACCCTGGACATCATGAAAAGGATCTGTGCTGGAATTAAGGTCCCTCATCACAAGGCTTCAAGAAGGTTTTTCCTCGTCAACAACCCAGACCCCTGGGAGGATCTAAAAATTAGATCCGCTATATAGACCCGTTATAACCCCTACATAACCTATACATTTTTCCCATGTGGTTCTAGGGGATCTAATTTTTGGATCTTCTTGGGGGTCTGGGAACCCCTTATCATTGCAGACGATGAGATCCTGCACTGCCAGACAACGAACACAAGGAACCCTCACTCACGTGGTACGCGGAGGTTCATAGGTACTTAAGGCCGGGGTCTGAATGGGTAGAGTCCCCCTTAAGTAGGTAGAATATGGGGTATATGGGGATCGTATAATAACATACCCAAAGCTATGTTCCATCTACCTAAGGGTGACTACCAGCCAAGTTGTTGTTGGCTGCAACATAATTCGGGACTTGTGACCCAACTTATCACCACACATGAACCCTCAAGTGCCCGTATTACTCCGTATGCCCTCCCTCAAGCTAACATGGAAGTCAGAGCGGTACTTGATTATCTCTACGATGCAGTCAAGTCTCCTGGCTGGTGGATGACAGCTTCCTCCACCTCACTGACCGTTCCCGGCTACTGAGGATTATATCCCTATCCCTGGGGCTCAAATTCCCAGAGTAGGTGCCATGTTGGGACATTTTGACCCAAAGTAGGTATTATCTGTAGACTTGGATGGATCGCTCGTGTATTAGTTCAAGTATGTAGGGTGGAAAGCCTAAAATCAGAAGGACGCAGCTCGGACCCAAATGGGCATAGCAATAGTGTGGGCCCAATTCATTTCATGTGAGTAGCGGTTTTTTTGGTGGTTGAACTTAGTAAGATAATATTCCTTATATAAAATGCTGTACCCCAAAAGGAGGATAGAATCTTACTCTATACTGGTTACCATAGTATCCCCAAATAAAATACTACTCATGTGGGTTGGCCAAAGCCGGCTTGGGTGACCTAAAGTTGTTTTTGCGGTTGTATTATACAAGCGACCCAAGAAGGGAGCACAATTTTGACAACCTGCTATATGGGGGGTTTCCCAAAATTAGGGTACCTTTTTGGGGGTCCCTATAGTAAGGATTATAATATTTTGGGGTCTATATAGGGGTCCCATTATTTTGGGAAACTACCATATACTTGCTGGGTACTTGGGCCCTTTAGGTATGCGGAAGCATACCCTCGAAGCACCCTGGAGCCATATGATGGTTCTAGGTACCAAAACCCATTCAGACTGTGGCTCTTGGAGCCCAAAACCATCATACTTGAAGGGTCGCGGGATGTAGTAAGTAGACGGATAACCCCTACAAGCTATACAGTAACCATCAGTAACCCGAGTTTTACCCATCATAATTCTGCATACGAATTTCCCTTTGAGGAAGTTAAGAATTTAGGTGCGCAGGGAGGGGCTCGGTTAGGTTTGTAGGGGGATGGACTGGTCCAAATTCCAAAAAGTCGAGGCAGACACAGGGTGTTCTCCTTGGGGCTACATAGGGTTACAGTGTAGGCACTTGGGGGCTAAGCATGTACTGCTTGCGTATCTGGACCCTTTGGGATGTTCCATGACTAGAAGCTGATGACCTCCAAGCTCCGATGGATCCGTTCTTGCTTCTTATCAAAAATCTACGCGTGCTGTTAGCGGTCAAGCAACACCGCGGGCTCCCTAAACCCTTAACCCATAATTCAGCGCACAAACAGAACTGCATGTTGTACACCTTAGCATTGCAAGGCCAAGTTGCATCGCCCGGAACATCAGTACGAAGGCCTCAACGAGCCATGACAGAATCCTAAAGTTACCTATAGGGGATAATGGAAAAGGAAACGGAAAGTACTACATTATCATAGATATATAGTGGGTCATGTAAGGACAATGCACATGGAAATGGAGGCTACTATAATGGGGTTATATAGGGTTCAGGGTTTAGGGTAACACACAAATACCGAGGGTGTTCACAGCTTAGTGACAGGCTTGGTCCCTGTTGTACTGAACCAAAACCACCCAGGAGGAGAACTGATTCACGCGCAGACGTGCAGCACTTGGGGCTACAGGTGACTGTGCTCAGTGCAAGCTGCAACAAAAAGCTGGCCGATAAACAATACACTGGACTTTATGTGTATAGATGCCATTGTCCACATGCAATCCCCTCCCCATAGCCCCAAGTTGCCCCAAGCCCCAAAAAAGCAAATGTTCCCTGACTATATTATACCATATTATGCTATACTATAGAATGTTTTGCTTTATCAGGGTGGAACTTTTTCTTGAGGCGGGTGGGAGGGGGGGGGGGGGCTTAACTGGACTCAAGTTTGAAACTCCAAGCCAAGCACCTCAATCTCAAGGGTTTGGGGTTCAGGGTTGCCTCAAGATGTTCCATTTCGAGTCTAAGGTTTAGAGCATGTCAAGAATTCCCAAGTGGAGTTGTTCATGGGTTCGCCTCCACCCCCACTCTATACTACCTCCATAGGTTCCCCCCTTAATCAAGGTATCAAGGTTATTTTGGGATAATTAGGCTTATTTAAGGTTAATTAAGGGGGAACCTAGAGGGGGTAGTATTGGGGGGATAGTAGGGAAACCCATGAGCTGCCGAGGCATGCAAGAAGGTGCGAGCTTTGGACGAAATGCCCTAGAGGCTTGTAGATTGAGCAACGATATTCTGGGTATAGTCCGTATCTTTCCCAGAGCTCACATGTAATTCCCCTTTGGATGGTATACTAATACTCTTACCGAGACAAAACAGCGAGAAATCCAAACGAGAAACTAGAAAGGAGCCTCTGGGTAATGGGAAGATTTTACAAACCTAGGACAAGAGTTGTATATAGGGTCTCCTTTTAAAGCCATTAGGGGAAATATCAAATGTCAAACCCTAAACCCTGAACCTGAACCCTGAACCCTAAACCCTAAACTCACGGCTTAGGCCGCCCCACCCACTGTGGGTGGGCGGCGCCTAAGCCCCTCGCCCGCGATGGCGAAAGGTCTACACCTAGCCCTGTCTCAGCACAGCCACGGTTGCGGTAGCACCCACGTCAGACCTGGAACCGGAAGGAGTTCTCCTTGCAACCAGTACTGGTTGCTTTAAAAGGTAATTAAACCCCCCATGAATTTGGGGGTGGCTGGCTGGTTTATCCAAGGGCCCTTCCTGGGTCCAGGCCCTCCTCTGCGAGCGAATTTCGGGAACGGGGGGGCCTGAGAGAGCCTACTTCAAAGACTGTCCCAGATTGATGTTTTGCTTTCAGAAATCTTCAAGGACTCTCGCACAGGGTGAAAGCCTTTGACCATTTTTGTCAGGGGGGCCTGCAAGAAGGTTTGAGGTTTCTGAACAACGAAAACACCAAATGAAATGTATTTGTGTTGTTGGCCAAGATGGACCTAGTTGAGTTTAGGTCCTAAATCCTAAAAGGATAGGTTTGGGTGGTTTGGCCGCCTCACACGGCGCGGGGCGGGTGATTGGTTAAATGGCCCTCTACAGTCCTGCCATGGCAGCACCTCGCATGCAGCCATGCACTTGAAGAGTCCTTCACACCTAATCATCACTGCTTGCAGCACGGTAGCTCACAGCAAACCCTGAACCCTAAACCCTTAATATCCCTAAACCCTAAACCCTAAACCCATAGTATGGGGCAGCAAAATCCAGCCTGCACCCTGCTCGCTTTAAGTTGCCGTAGACCAGGCCCTCTAAACCCTACCTGTATTATTTTGCATACTTGTGGGGTTTCGGTAAACCCTAAGCTTCGTTAAGGCCCTTAACCCCAAACCCCAAAATTCCCTAAGCCCTAAACACTTAATGCTAAGCTTCCCCAAGGCCCTTAACCCTAAACCTCCCTAAGCCCTAAACACTTATTAATGCTGAACTTCCCTAAGGCCCTTAACCGTAAACCCTAAACTTCCCTAAGCCCTAAACCCTCAACCCTCAACCACTGCCAGGCAGCTGTTCCAAGAAGACCCATACTTACCAGGGACTAAGGGAGTATAATCGGTGTATATATATATATAACCACCATATACGGCATTTCCTCTTTTCCCTTACGAATCCCAAGTAAGTATAGGCCTAGGGTTGACAGACCCCACATTCTACAAGGAGACGGATGGACTCATGCCCACTTCCTCCATGCAGATATTTTTCTTTTCCTTAAAAAAAAAAAAGAGACCTGACCCATGTGCTGGGCATGTGTCAGAAATGCGGTATGTACCAAGAAACTATAATGCTGACACTTTTGTGCCGTAGTTTCCATGAACTACTGTCGGGGTCTTCTTGGGGGTCGCCATGATATGGAGTATGGTATAATAAGGTCTACATTGAGGACCCTGTTTATGACAAGCTAATGGACACTGCAAGTTGATACATACTGTCAGCGCCGTCCTCGCGGATTCGTCACAGCCGCTGGACGCGGGGTGAGCTTGCGAAGGGCGCGGAAGCCTCGGCGTGCGCACTAAAGATTACTTGGAAGGTGGGGGGACGTAGTCAGGAATGAAAGGGTATTTAGGGTCAGAGGGACGCAGTAAGTAGCTGGGTTCACTAACATGGGATGAATCGGGTCATCATGTGGAAACTGAAAGGATACTTACTAAGACCCCCTAACCTCCAAGCCGACCACCTACGGGTCGTCTTGGCGATTCAAGCAAGGAAGATCAATCTTTTTTTAAGGTACTAAACCCGAAGGACCAAAAGAAGTATATTGTGACGAGAGTATCCCCAACGAAATGCAACTCAACACGCCTGCCTCGTAAAATCCCAGGACCAGCCTGACACGTTCTCCCCTTTACCATGTTCCGAGCTCCGCACATGGGAGAAAGAAGGCCATGTAGAGATTTGTAGGATTTATACTCTAAACCCTAAACCCTAAACCCTTAGCCAGGAAGAAAGTAGGGTCTGGAGTGCAGGCTGTAACATCATAGTCATAATCCCTATAGTTTCCATGTTCTTTTCCATTATCCCTATAAAAAAACCCATCATATACCCTATAACTATCCCAGTACACTATATAGTAGTTTCCATTTATTATTTTCCATTATCCCTATATGAGCCATAGTCTAAACTCCTAGTATCCCCCTTAATAACCCCTATAATATTTTTGGGTTGCAAGCGTCGCCATAGATCCACGGATCGGCATGGGATGCTATAACCCCTATAATAGTCCCCTATAGAATCCCCTATATAACCCACCTTTCAGGAGTTTAGACTATAGCTCATATGTCCTGACCACTTGCAGACCATGGCGCGCTCCACACCGGGCCAGCCGGTCTGCACCTCGGAGCATCGAGGAGAAAAACCGGAGCGACGACAATCCCAGGGCAGCAGAAACATACAAAATAATAGGGTTTTAGGGCCCAAATACCATTAATATTAAAATATTTGAACCCTAAAACTCCACTATTTGGGTCCTTGGAATTCTAGGGGTACTGTTGATGGATGAAATAATGGGTATAGGGTTTAGGACCCCTAATATAGACTGTTACTGGGTGGGGGCAGTACCCAACCTAAACCCTAAACCCTTGTGTTGGGCTCCTTAGTGATCTTCTTGATGGCAGATGGGGCCCATTTGCGGACCTCCCAGCTTCAGACCTAGCAGCCTTGTGCAAAGCCAACAAACGATGATTACAGCCTACCTCCTTTGGGCAGGCCATGCTTTCCAGGCTCTTCTGATTGTGACAAATCTGCCTGGATACGTAGGCTCCCTGCGCTCCTTCTAAAAGGATCCTTCTTCTATATCCTGCAAGGTGCTGCTCCCTAACGGTACACATACCCAAACAGTGGGGCGATAGGTCAACAATATCATGATCTAAATATTTTTGGCACCTGGAACTCCAAAATATTTGGACACTTGCCCTCTTAGCGTCTTAGCTGAGGGTCTATGTTAAGCTCGAGTCAGTCCTTAAGTGAACTTCCCTGTGAAGGGGCCTTCGCGAGGTGCAGTCCGTTTGCAAGGCCCCCCCCGTGGAATAACTTGGCGGACGAAGCGCAAACCCTAAAATCCCAAACAGGTAAGCCTGAAGTTTGTACACCCTCTCCAATATACTATGTAGTACTTTAGGGTTCAGGGATCTAAGCTTGAGGATTTAGAGGTTTAGGGGTGAAGCTGCTATATAACTTTACTTCGCCTTTCGCCCTCCGCTCTGCAGATTAAGTCGCTCTGCCCTCCTTGTCGTAGGCTGTGGGGCGCCACCGGTAGATCCAGTACCCTGGCCGGCAGATGAGTAGTGGTTTTTGGTGGTTGAACCTAGTAAGATAATATTCCTTATATAAAATACTATGCCCCAAAAGGAGGATATAACTTACTCTAGATGGGGTACCATAGTATCCCCAAATAAAATACTACTCAGATGGCTTCAAACGTGTAAATCGAGATGCTATTTGCACCACTTGAGCGGCAATGGGCTTCTTTTTTCCCCGTCACAGGTCTCATGGCGCTGATAGGACCAATCATGCACCACCAGTTGCCATCACAAGTGGGTTAGCTCTCAGTCTTAAAAGTCCTGAGGCAGCCCACCAGCTAGTCCAAGTTGAGCCCTGATGACTCTGTCAAGGCACATCCCTCAACAAATTGAAGGATCAGTGCGAAATTGCTGCACCGTCCCAGAATTCCAGAAGCCTAGCTCCGGAATCAGGACTTTGGCAGACACACTTGGCTTAGACAACCATCTGCGCGACGCCCTCTGCTTTGCAGTTGTCACCACCCTCGTGGCAGTGCACCTGAGTAGCGTTTTTTTGGTGGTTAAACCCAGTAAGATTATCTTCCTTATATAACATACTATACCCCCAAAGGAGGATAGCATCTTACTCTATAATGGGTACCATAGTATCCCCAAGTAAAAATTCTAGAGCTACAATATAACATAACCCCTATATCATCCCAGCTTTCCATTTCATTTTCCATTTTCTTTTCCATTTGATTCTCCATTATTGGGTACCATAGTATCCCCAAATTTTGTCACCACCCACCCTAAACCCTAAACCTTAAACCCTAAAACCCTAAAACCCCTAAACCCTAAACCCCTAAACCCCTAAACCCAGTGCACCTGGTTCTTCTTCTCCGCGGCGGTGAAGCTGCCAGGCACAGCCCAGGAGCACTGGTCCTCCAAGAGGAGCGCGCCCTTGGCCACCCTGAAGTAACCCATCCTGAGTTGCTGTTAAGGAACTTAATGTAGGGTTCAGGGTTTAGGTTTTAGGTAGGGTTTAGGGTTTAGGGTTTAGGTAGGGTTTAGGGTTTAGGGAAGCTGTTAAGGGACTTAATTTAAGCTACTATATCTTGGGGATAAGGAACTTAACTTAAGCTACTATATAATTGGGGATAAGGAACTTAATTCAAGCTACCATATATTGGGGAAACCCATTTTAACGGATTATATATATATATGTATATCCCTTTATACTAACTTACATACATATATATATATCATTAATCATTATTATGGCAACTTAAATTATGTTCCTTAACAGCAACCCAGCATCTCCCCCCAGTACTCTCCCCACGAGTTCCTCACGATCCAAAACATGCCATCCTTAGGGTCAGTGCCCCATCCAACCACAGACACGACGTGGTCAACGCCCTCGCCCTTCGTCTTGATGATGCCGGACTCGTAGTTGAGCAATGGGTTGGCGTCAACGCCGCAGGAAATGGGACCACGATGGAAGATCTCCTTCAACCATAATATACCTTAATATACTATAATATACAAGAGCATACCATAGTTTAACATAATATACTATAGTATACCCTGATAAGCCATAATATACTATGGGACCCTAAACCCTGAACCCTCCTTCATCATGGCATCCGCACCGCTGATGGAGCCATAGTCTGAGATGGTGGCGTTGGGGAACTCGCCAAGACCAGTGCACGGCCCACCCTCCTGCCAAAGGTAAAGCTTTTGCCACAGCACGAAATAACCTAGAGTACCTAAAAATGTCCGCAAAGATTTGGACTTACTCTTTGGCTTCTTGGGTTGGAGGTTGAAAGTCTTCCCTCCTATCTACCTAGCTCCTGGGAGAAGCTTCCGCAGGTGCGCGCGACGTTGAGGGCCTTGCAGGACGTGTCAACGTGCTTGCAGAAGCCCTCGTCCGAGTCCGAGCTGCAGGCCACGTAGGGGTTTGCCGTCTCATAGCTGATTCCCGTGCCCTTCTTGGAGATCTCCATCAGCCACTGGTAAGGGCCGTCAACGCTGCCCCCCTTGCAAGTGCCCACACCACCGCAATTGAGGAGGTGCTGGACGGCAAGGTTGATGTCAACGCCCTGAGCATTGCGCGCAATCTTAATCCGGTCGCCAAGAGCTGAGATTGCCCCATGAGCCCAGCAGGACCCACAGTACTGAGGAATGTGCTGGTTGCGCGACATGGTGCAGTAGCTCTTTCCATCCTTGTTGCACCAGCTGAAGTCTGAGGGGTACTCCGTTGCCTCAAGGAGGTCATGAGTACTTTGTTGGTTCGTGGCATTGCCACGCCACACGATGCCAAGCTTCTCAACCTCAGCACGTGGCAACAGCTCGGAGCGGCGGTTGCCCTGAGCTGCGGCGAAACCGAACCCGAAAGTTGCGACGGCCTTGAAGAACTTCATCCTGATTGCCTGGAAGAGCAGTGAATGATGCAAAGTTTGAGCCAAAAGTGCTGTGAAATGAAGGATGCGCTGACTGCCAAGAAGGCATTGGTACCCCTCAGAGCCCTTGCCATCAGCCTGTGGTAGAAACACAGCGCTTTACCACTCTAACCCCTGCCTTTCGCGTCCACCACCACCGCGAAAACGTAAGGCTCATCCCATAAGTTCTCGAAGCGCTGCGTGCCTTGCCTTTCACTTGGAGGGTCAGGGACTTAGTAAGTAGGTTAATAACGGGGATATTTAAGGTTACTATATGGGTTATTGACCTACTTACTAAGTCCCCCTGACCCTCCAAGCAGGGAAGAATGTCAGAGTTTGATTTGGGCAGGTTCAAACCTTGAAGAGCGTCAATGTCACCCTCAGCATGCTGCTGTGACCCTACTGGCTGCTGCAAAGAACATCCCGAGCTGCAGGAAAAAGGATGATTCCAAGGCCGCTTTACCACCATGGGCTATTAAACCCTAAAATTCCCTATTAGGACCCTATTAAGGGTAGATTAAGGTACCCTTAAGGTCTAGTGTTGGGGCCCAAAAGCGAAAGCTGTCATTGAGGTGCTTTCGTGGGTTGAGGTATGCCCTAAACCCTAAACCCTAAACCTGAAGCCCTGAGGGTTCAGAGCCCAAGCTTTGATTTCTCCAACAACCTATGATGCTGACCCAGACCCCCAAAGAGATCCAAAAAACAGAACCCCTAGAAGACCGTGGGGAATTATTTGGGGATTATATAGGGGATATTATGGCTTTATATAGGGGATTCGATTTTTTAGATCCTCCCAGGGGTCTGGGGAGCCATCGGAAATGGGCCGTAGGGTACCCTGATAACCGCAAAGATATCGATCTTTCCATGGCGAGTACAAAAATATATGGGCAGTCTATAATGGGGATCCTATTAAGGGCTCTCTATATAGGTATATGGGTGGTTGTCAAAATTATGGTCCTTTTTTGGATCCCTATTATTATCATACCGTTTTAATATTTAGGGTACCCGAAAAGGGACCATAATTTGGACAACCACCCGTATGCGGCTTGGGACTAGAGGCGGGTCACAAAGCAAATTCAGGATATGAGCTATAGTCTAAACTCCTAGTATCCCCCTTAATAACCCCTATAGTAGTCCCATAAATAATCCCCTATATAATCCCCCTTTAAGGAGTTTAGACTATAGCTCATATCAAGGCAATGTATTCATCCTTTGCGTTGCGCGGCGTAGAAACATAGTTTGAACTAGTTAGTGGGCAGATTCCGACAAACTTGCACTGAACCCCAAATACCCTAAACCCTAAACCTCATGGTTTTCAGCCTACAGTCTGAAGCGCACGTTGGTAGCTGCCCTGCCAGAATTTGTGGAAACCTTGAGATCAAATGGCCCATGTACCGACAAAGTGTATTTAGGGTTTAGGGTTTAGGGTTGTATATACTTGTTATTGCGACCCCGTCTGCAAAAGCGGGTCCAAAATTACAAATTGATAGCTGGACCCTTTGGGAACTGCGATCACGACAGTCTCGACGGTACCTCGTAAGATAGCACTGATGGCCCTACTAGCTAATCAGCCCTCCTCAAACCTACAAGCTCAACACCAAGTCCTCACAACGCATGGACTGAAGATCCATTAAACTTAGCCCACATTACCCCAGGAAGAAAAAGGGGATCCTTTTTACATAAGTATAAGGATAAGGAATCCCATAGCCCAAGAATATAAAGGATCCCTAACATTGACCCAGTAAACCCTGCAGAGACGCCTCCAAACTCTGAACCCAGTACAGAAACCTTCGGTCCAGCAGCCTAAACTCCCGTTTCCTTGAACGCTACACCTTGGGTGCTGCCCCAACCCGTTTACAGTCTATAATGGGGACCCTATGAAGGACTCTTTATAGGTATATGGGTGGTTGTCAAAAATATGGTCCCTTTTTGGAACCCTATTATCACACGGCACCTAATATTTAGGATACGCAAAAATTCACCAACCCTAAACCCTAAGCCTAAACCCTAGATCCTAAAACCACCCATATCAATAGTATCCAACTGTGAATGAGTGCTTGGAGGGTCAGGGGGACTTAGTAATTAGGTTAATAACCCCTATAACCCCCATATAGTAACCCTACTTATCCCCATTATTAACCCACTTACTAATTCCCCCTGACCCTCCAAGTGGGGGCAGTATCCAACCTAGACCCTAAAACCTTGCTTTCTGGCTCTATACCATTCCAGCATTGGCAGCACGTTGCAGCCGTTGAAAAATGGCACTGAAACCCTGAAAGCCGAAGCGGGTTTTAGGGTTTAGGGTTGCAGGGTTTAGGGTTCAGGTTTTTAGGGTTTAGGGTGTAGGGCATTGAAAGCCCTGAAAGCCGAACCCTGGCTTACAACTGCCCGCCTCCCTCCGCCCCAATGGATTACCTCCTGAAAGGCAGGATCTGGACCAATAACCAGGAGGATAATACAGCAAAGAAGTATATGGGTGCCTTTAGAGCACTAATACAGTAGTTCCCAAAACTTCTAGACTCGATATTACGAGCTACAACTTTGAGGCGCCCAACCGCGGAAGGAGTTCTGCCAATGGTCTCTGGGACATCTGTTGATTTCCCTATCATCCAGGACCCTCCTTGACCCTTAATTGGGGATATATGGTCCCTAATAGTAGGTACTTAGGCCCTAATAGAGGGTAGGAGGAGGGTCTAGGATAATCCTGGTCACACTCAACAGTTGCAACTGCTTCCTTCCCCCATCGAAATTGCATCCTGCTCATGCGATTGAGTGCGAGGGGCTACACAGGCTTGTACTTCCAATGTACTGTCAACAGGAAAAGCTACAGTAGAAACGTCATGTTGAAGTCTACTTGAGGTACCCTACACCGTAAACATAACCCTATATATACCGCAAACCCTAAGAAGCCCTGAAATACAAGAAAGCTAGAGCCATCATATGAAACCCTTTTTTTTTGCATCCAGGCCTCTGATCCGCTAGCCGGGTAGGTTGCCAGCAACAGCAGTAGGTTTTCTACCGCAACAACCGACAAACTGATTGATACATGGAATCACTCAGGAGTTCAATCAAGAATACAATTTCGAAGTCATGGAACAAACTCAGGGAAACCTGACGAAACTGATACAAAAAAGCCTCGTACACTTCTTGTCTCATGGTGAG
>CAJNIZ010044176.1:0-51787 GCA_905231905.1 Symbiodinium pilosum | reverse complement strand
GTAGGAGGGCCCCGACAGGGTGCCATGGATGGTGGCAGTCGCCCAGCTTTACCTGGGCTCCATGACGTTCTTTGCCGCTCGAGAAGCTCGGGCAGCTTCGGGCTCCGCGTGGCGGTTGTCAAGCCCTCAGCTAAGACTTTAGGGTTTAGAGTTTAGGGTTTAGGGTTTAGAGTTTAGGGTTTAGGGTGTAGGGTCCCAAAATTAGAGTCCCTTCTGAGGGGTCTCTATAGTAGGGATTGTAGAATCTTGGGGTCTATATCGGGGTCCCCCTGTTTCGGGAAATTTCCAGGTAGGGATTTCTTCCAACGATTAACAGGCAGAGGAATTCTGGGTTTATACTTTTTACACATGGCTTTTATAGGGATTAACCTCAGAAACTCGTGTTTAGTATAGGGTTTACGGACGTGGGGGCCTCCCACAAGTCCAACTATGTATTATTCGTAGACTTTCTCTAAACCCTAAACCCTTTATCCTAAACCTCAAACCCTAAACAGTTGGACCCCGAGGTAGGCGTCCTCGTATAGACTGGGAGGTCCAGTGTGTGGGTTTGACGGAGTTGTCGAAATTGGGGCTCTGTTCTTGTCTTTGGGGGGCCCTCTTTCCATTTCATCCAACAACACAGAGAGTCTGGGGTTTCGCGCCAGTTGAGATCTACAGGTCTGCACTCTGAAAAATGGCCTTCCCCAAGCCTTGAACGCTGAACCCCGAGCTTCTGATCCTAGGGTCCCTACATTACACCTAATCCGTTATATCTTTGTACCTCCTCCCTATAATATAGATATACACACACTTCAAACGGCCCAACAAGAGACCACGCGGCTAGCATTAGCGGGCCCTACCTCCAATCAAATAATATCACAAAGCAATCTCCTCCGACCTTGAAAGATCTGATCCCTAACCACCCCCCCACACACAAAGCACACACTCCTCTGTCGTCAACCTGTGGTATGCCGAAGAAGTCATACCAGATGTCCCAGTTTAAGCAGTTCAGCTGCTCCTGTGCCAACGGCGTTACGAGGTGGGCCCCCCTAGTTATATGAGCCATAGCCGAAACTCCTCAAAGGGGGTTATATAAGGGATTATACGATCCTGATGGGGTTCGGTGTTCGGCTTTGATGTCCGTAAGGAGGCTCCGCAAAACAGAACTATCGTATACGAGAGCTGTAAGAAGATTACGCAAGTCCCTCTTCGGGATTGTATACGGGCTGGTTTTGTAAAGTCCTCCTATCTGTTGCATGGTCTAAATGCCTCACAAGCCAGCAACAAGCAAACCCAAAACCGTTCCAAAAGAAGCGACTCTGGCATGCAGACAAAGTCGAACCTGAACCCTCAACGAAATTTGCTGCAAACCTGCGGATCGAACGCAGAACTACTATCAGCCTGATGCAAAAATCCAGCGAGTGTGTAATCGGTGCATGTTGATTTACGCAGGTGTCTAGTGCTCCAAAATGCTTAGTCAACACCTTGACCTCTATTCCATACGCAGTTTTTAGGCGACCTAATTTTGTACATAGAACATACTAGGCATAAAGTTATATGGATATCTAGAAATTCATAGAAGAGGGGCAGGTATAGGGGTTTAGGTAATCTGGTTGAGGACACAGATGCACCTGCTGCATGGTTCCAAGCTCTGCGCCACTTTGGGGCAGGGTCATCTTACAGTCTCGGCGTTTCTTCAGCATGGGCCATGAGGGAGTTACAGGAGACCATAAACCCTAAACCCCAAACTACACCCTCAGACCGAAACCCTAACTCCAGAACTCCCAAACTGCGCTCAATTCCAACAAGGCCAGTCTTGAGTCTGGATCATGAAGCTGCTCTTGCAACAGAAGCATTAGCACCAAGGTGACACACGAAACATAGGCTTTAGGTGAAACACGCCACGAAGCACAATAACCTAGAGACCAAGCCCCCAAGTCGGCTGTACACACCATGAGAGTTGAGGATTAAGGGTTTAGACTTGAAAGTGTCCCTAAGGGTCCAAGGACCCAGATAATAGGGTTTTAGGGTCCAAATACTAGATTGTTAGTGGTATTTGGGACCCAAAGCCCCAATGTTTGCGTCCTTGGACCCTTAAACCCACATATCCTACATTATATCCCTATACGTCCCTATACATCGCTATAACCCCTTTAAATCCTATTAGTTGCGTCCTTGGGCCCTTAGGGTTTGGGTTTCTAGCCAAGCGATGCGTTGAGCCGTGAGCCTAGGCCTGCACCCTCACCCCGTTCAGGGTTTACCTAAGAAGCCAATTACCAGTAATTATAGGCAACTGTAATTTCCAACTACTTAGGGCTTAAGTGGCCCTTTATTATGGATGACTAGGGTTTCTGGGTAGGGTTTAGTTAACACGAAACTGGCAGACTCGCATTTACTCAGGGCCGTAATTATGGTGTTCTCGCTTCCTCGGGGTCAAAAATATGCTGGAAGCAAAATGCACCCGAAATCTTGGGCAATTGCAAAAAACCCTTGAGGCTTCAAAAGGATTCGGAGAGAGAAAGAGTCCTCTTCGCTTGGCATCGGGACATCCGTGCCACTAGACCTGAGACTTACCGTAGGATCAGCTGCCAGACAGTAAGAGCCCCAAACAAGGCAATTTAGAGTTTAGGCTCTAGGGTTCTTTTAGGGTTTAGGGTCCAGGGCTGATTTCAGGTATAGGGTCTAGGTCTCATGGCCGCTATGCCCGGTGGCTCAACTCTTGTCCTCCCACCCAGGGTTCACGTGTAGATTTCCCAAAATTAGGGGTATTATTTTGGGGGTTCCAAAAACACGGATTATAGTATTTTGGTAGTCTATATTGGAGTCCCCTTATTTTGGGCAACTACCATGCTTGGTTGTCTTTCCCCTGCATGTCTTACACGACAGAACCTGTGCGCGACCCGCGCATGTCGCCAGTACAGAACAGAACAGTGTTGAGACAGTGACATTGAATCGTTTTCTAGGAACTTCCTGGACGGTCTTGTAACACCTGACTCTGCAGTGGGCTCTTCCCTCGTGACTGGCATTGCTTGTCTGGCATGGTTGAGGATTTCAGGCTCGGGGTACATAAGAAGGACAAAAAACATGTTTCAGAATCTTCGCAGCTTAGCAACACTTTGTTTTCCCGTGTGTGCTCTCCTTCTGCCATCCCAAGGTTAGGAAACAGAACCCAAGCACAAGGTCATACTGCAGAGCCGGACCTTTTTTGTTGTGCTACTGTAGAGCCGAGAAACCAACAACACAAAACATTAAACCCTAAATGGGGAGCCTCAACTTCGAATCTTGAGGCAAACAGCAAAAACAAACACTGTTTCTCACCAATCCCGTACTTCTGATAGTGGACCCTGCGCCCACCTGGGATAATGTTCCTTATGAAGGGTTTTAGTACTAGGTTGGGGTGCCCTAAACCGTAAACCCTAGCTCGCAAAATCCGAGGTGAAGAGTAAGTAGTACCATGCTAACGTCATCCAAACGGGGGCTGACACCATTGACCTAGTGTGGATGGAGAACATGTCGCACCTGCTATACCTCATACAAAAAAACTTGCAGTGCTTGGGGTGGTCATTTCTGGTTTGTGGCGCCCATTTTCTCCATGCACCCTAAACCCTAAACCGCGCAGTTGATGAAACTTTGCTTGAGGCAGTCAGCTTCTGTGTGGCAACTTCTGGGAACAGGGGTTGTGGTTTATGGTTGCCACAAAAACAAGGATCCCATTCACGTATTACTGATAAACCTACGTCTTGCTGGCCGTTAGAACCCTTTTTACATGCTAGCTTATATGTCCTTATGTACCCGATGCAGGAAAAAGCAGACCCGTGCGGGTTAACCTAGTGAAGCCGCTGAGCACACACAAAGCCACGCCAAACACCACTTAGACAGCAAGCTGCCTAACCCCTACAGAATCCACTGAAACCGCTAAGGATCCAAAAAGCAACGCCAGGCAGCACTTAGGGTTTAGGGTGTAGGGTAGCTCAAGTCGCTTTAGGAGTGATTTACCTAGGGGATATGTGCAACATGTAATTAACAGGAACTCGAAATTCCATGCCTATATATGTATATATATATATCTCTCTCTCTCTCTCTCCCTCTCTCTCTCTCTCTCGCGCTCGGTACAGATACAGATATGCTTATATACGAGACTTAGGTACCGTATAGTATACTGTCATGGGCCTCCACAACCTTTGGGTACCTGGAGCATTACAGGGTTCAGGGTTTGGAGTTTTGGGGTTTAGGGTTTGAGTTTGGACTTTTGGGTTTTGGGGTGTTTTAGGCTTTAAGGATTAACGGTTGAAGGTGCATCCTAGGCTCTCTGCGATGGTATCCTTGCCAATGCGCACCTTCCCGGCCGCCATGTCCTCCGAACAAGCAAGGACCCTAGAGGAGCCCGAACCCAAATGATGCTAAGTACCTACATGGTACAAAGTAGGGCTTCTATGTATACTAGGAATGGATAATGTGGTTTAGGTTAGGTCATGGTATTCCCTCAGACGCGCTTTGGATCCTCTGCGTAAAGCATCCCTATTTAGCCTTTGTTTCGTGAGGCTTTAGGTTTGAGTCAAGGTTCGACAATAAGCGCTGGGTGTATGCGTGTGACGTACGCGGTGTGTATCGGGTTAGGAATCATACAGGATTGTCTCCGTCCCCGTCGAAGGCTCGACAGACAAGCAACGGTCCAAGTTAACACTTCGGGCACTTGCATCCCCAAAAAGCTCACGTACCCAACAATCTCGTAGTTCATGTTTTGCATAGGCCCCCCCTAGAACCCCTCCAAGTATATGATCACTGAGAACTCGGAACCTTCGAGTTCAAGGCTCTCCAGACATGAGGCTACATCCTTTTGCAAGCAAACGCACAGGGCCAGAACACCGAACGGTCTATACCTGCATAATCTAAAGCTGCGTCCCAAGGTACCTCGACAACCAAACACTAAAGCTGAAGGCCTTATGTCCAAACCCTACCCCAGTAAACGAGGTTCGTAAATCAGCTTTTAGGGAGGACATGCCAATGATCAACTTTGGACCTTTAGGGCACAGGTAACTTCTTTGGGCCCAACTTCCACCCTAAACCCTTTCATGACAGCACAGGTTTACAGCCCGCATGAGCCGGCACCAGGGGTCCTTGAGGACGCCCTGCAATATCTGCATCTGGTTGCCGTGAGGATCTGGATGGCGGCGTCCAGCCCACTGATGGGAGATCAAGACCACCTTTCCTTGCAAGGCACTACCGTGTTTCTTCAGAGTGTTTGGTTTACGGCTTGGGGATTTAAGGCTTAGGGTAATCTGGGACCACCTTATACGAAATTACAATAACTTTCAAGGTCCTAAGCGGTGCAGAACTTCTCCTGTCACGCAAAGAAAACGGCAAGCGTCAATCATAGGATTCTGTCCGGGTTAGGCTTGGGCCTTGGGGCTTGGGGGAGAATGGATACGCATACATTGCCTGGACACCATTTCACACAATGCGTCTTCGACTGGCACCATGTAACGCTCCACACCCGAAACTCCAAATACACTGCACTTTGAATTTTCTTGTATTTTATATTCCCTACTAAGCCATCTTTCATTTATCCCAGCATATCCGTCCATACCCCTCTACATCTCCACATGCCCTACAAGTCCCTCCATACCCCTATGTATCCCTGTATACTCCTAGATATTGCCACACATCCCTGTAAACCTCGATTTACATGTGTATATATATATATACATACTCTCTCTCTCTCTCTCTCCCTAACCCTAAACCCTAATCCATAAAGCCTAATTCCGAAACCCTATAGACCTTAAAAGCCTAGGGTCTGGGGTGTCCATCTTTCCACTGAATGAGCTGACCGCGCTCCTTCATCACATCGTGTGGCTGCAGGGGTCCTGGGATTACGGCTGACCAGGGCTTAGGGTGCACAGCTGAGGGTTTATATGGGTAAGGGTTTCAAGGCGTAGCATTTACTGTGAGGTTTACTACCAAATCCTCCAAGATTGCCTTAATCTTTGAAAGAACATAACAGGTATATAGGTTGTCAGTTTTGTGATTTTTGGGAAACAGAGGTAGGTTTTAGGGTTTAGGCTTTCTGGTTTGGGGTTGGGGGTTGAGTTTGCTGGGCTCAAGGTTGCTTGTTGTGTTTACAGGATTAAAGGTTTGGGTTTGGGGGTTGAATGTGTTCAGGTCCACAGCATGGGATTGCAAAGTCCGAAGCCTGTAGGTGCCCATGTAGTTTACGCTCAGCCCTCAGCCCTAAACCAGGGTTATGTTGCGTATACTTTGGGCCCCAGGGGCCCCTACTAGTTGCTGTTGTTCAAGCGCATGGGGGTACATTGTGGTATACTTGTATGAGGATGCTAAGGGCATAGCAAGCGCAACTATTTTGGCTTCTACATTGGTCTGTTTTGAGGAATTCTAGGGGATGTCCCTTCTTGGGGGTTCCCAAAAGCGTCCCAGTGCTTCGGAGAAGAAAGCTCAAATTTCTTCGAAGCGGCCGTTGACAATTTCTTTCGGAACTTTACTAGCAAAGACATCAACTGGAAACCCCACTTTCAAGCCATAAGCTAGCAACATCAATAGCAGTACAGCGATGAGCAACTCCCAATGCAGCAGAGAAACATGTTTTGAGGATCAAAGCGCACACCTGAATGTATAAGCGCACTGAACCCCTGAAGCCCACATGCGAAGCCTGAAGACTTACCCCAACAAAGCTGGCCTTCCAGGGTTAGGAGAGTCCTGCCGGGCACAGAGCCAGAGAGACAGAAGACACAAAATTCCTAAACCCCAGACCCCAAGCGTAAGCCCAAATCCCTAAACCCTACTGTAGACTATGCCAGGTAGGGAGGATGGAGGGTTTAGGCCTGCGGCGGGCTTAAGCTGTCATTGTACAAGGAGAGGAAAACATGCTGATTAGTAGACGTGGCAAGAAGATTACAAAAAAGAAAGATGAAAGAAGAAAAACACAGGACAGAAAAAGAGAGTTGGAAGAAAGACATACCTCCAAACAGCACTACTTCTGCTCAGTTTCCAGACTGTGGCGGCAACCTATAAATCGTCCCGACCGTAGGAGAGAACTTTGCAACCCGTACTGTCTTATTCCAACGAGGATGGGTCTTCAGTTTTTTGCTGTAGTTGCCCTTTTATTTGTTCTTGCGACTTTTTGACCTCTGCATGGACATTTTTTTTTAGGTTTAAGGTCTTATCCTAAGGGTCCAAGTACCTAATCATCATATACTTACCCACAACCAAGAATGCCGGGTTCTGATCATAACCCCCCTCCCCCCAAACAAAAAAATAATACAAACATAAGATTCTGGTAATCCGGGTGGCCCAATCAATTGTCGGAAAACTTGTTTGGGGGCGGGGGGGTTGCAAGCCCTAAACCCTAAACCCTTTGGCTACTCTGCTCTCTCTTTCTTGCTTTTCCCTCTTCGGCGCTTCCGGTACAGAGCCTGGAATCATTCCGTTTCCGACTTGTTAATGCACTGTTCAGACTACAGTTAGCTCTATTACGATCCTTTTTATTATTCCGTTCAGGCCGAATTTAGCTCTATTACGACCTCTTTAGTAATTGGAAGGTACATTACTACAATTTATGTTGCAATCTGTTGCCCAAAGCCCAAGTACCTAATTATTGGGTACATGGACCTTTTGGCTTACATGAAAGTTCTCCGCAACCAGTCCTCGTAATACTTTGGCTACAAGGACTTTACTGGCAACCCCAAGAATAAAGTAGGAATGTAATAGGAATATACCTACCAGGGTCCTCATATTTTATTATATTCCTACCATATGCTTAGGGTTCCCTGTTTGGGGTTTCCATTAGAACCCTTTTATTGGCAAACTCATTCACGGAATGGTTTGCAGAAGGAAGGTGCACCCTCCGAGGTTCTTGGAACGACAGGGACCGGCTAGACTTGCATCTACTCTACGGGGTTGCTGATAAGGAACTTAAATTAAGCTATTATGATTAGGAACCCCATGACTTACTATATACCCATATTATGGTAACTTAGCTTAAGATCCTTAACAGCAATCCACTAAGGGTTGTATGTAATCATAAAAAAATGAGTATCCAACTTGTACTGAGTAGGGGCAATATCCCTGGTCTAGCCCCTCCTTCACAAACAGGGAACCCCATGGCCCAGCAAAGTGCGAACACTATCAGACCGCTAGACCTGAAAGGCACTGCCTGCTGGCCTAGTTGAAAACCCTAGGCTGTAAATCTCAACTATCATTCCTCTTATTACTACTAGCAATATGACTCCCACGACAACTATTATTACGTTAGTACTATCTGCACAGACACGTTACCTTGAAAACGCTGGAACGCAAACGATATCAGCACTGGCACGATCGACATTAAGCCTGCAAAAGACTTACAGTGGCTGGTAGGGAACGATGCCTATAGTAACTGCTTATATATTGATTCCCCAACAACGTAGCATTTTCAATGTTATCATCCATGCCTTCATCTCATACTAACATCCAGCAAGAAGCGGCCTTGACATCTGATTCCCCCATTCTCACCAAGCCCTAAGCCCTCAACCCAAAATCTATAGTCCCCCTTAAGTAGATAGAATATGGGGTATATGGGGATTATTATAACATACCCAAAGCCATATTCTATCTACTTAAGGGGGACTATAACCCTAAACCCCAAAATCTAAACCCTATAGATGAACACAGTGGTTGCCTACTAACAGCAGGAAGAGGTCCTGGCTGGAATCAACCACATAGGGAAGTCCATCGCAAGTTCTACGGAGGCTCGGTGGAAGTCCTGGGGCTGCACTGCGGGCTTTAGGTTTTAGGGTTTAGCGAAGGAGGGGACCCTTAGTTACAAGCTGGGTTATAAGTAGTTAACGTAGGGTAAGTATGATTATAAATCCGATAGTTTTTCTAGGCCTGGTATGATATGACAAATCATGTAACTAAGGGCCCCTTCCGGGTAGTTCAGGGTTCAAAACCATGGCCAGGGTTTGGGCTAGGACTAGGAGTTTGAGGTTTTGGGTTGAGGGTCCGAGGGTCTGTACCCGGATTTCATGTCTGGTAATTTAGGCCTTAATGAGAGCAACGGCGGAGGCGATGATACGCCCAAAATCCTGAACCCTAAATGCATGGGGTGGATGTGGATGGCGCAGCGCAGGGTCTAGTTTATGGGAAACCAGTCTAAACGAGGAGCTGTCCAAAGGAGGCTTTCGGAGTTGCGTTCCCTGATGTTTGTTCGACCCCGTAATTGACCTCAAGCCACAACCAGCCCTAAGTACACCCCATAAACTCGACTGAAATTGGTTTAGGGTTATTATCCCAAACCCTAAGCCCTAAACCCTAAACCCCATAGTAATTTCCATTCTCTTTTCCATTATAGTAGGTTCCATGTTTTTTTCCATTATGGTAGTTAGCAAGGTTATCCTGAACCCTACACCCTAAACCCTAGACCCTAAAGTCCCTAAACCCTGCAGAGTTCAGGTTTTAGGGTTATCCTAAACCAGTCCTAAACCAGTCAAACCGACCAGGAGTCTGATGGTCGTCCAAGCGCTGTCCATGTGGTGTTTGTCGAAACCTGCCGTGTTACCGGCGGACTTGGCCCTGAACCCTTAACCCTAAACCTTAAACTCAGGTTCAGTCTAGGATTTAGGGTTTATGGTTGAGGGTTTAGAGTTTGCAGTTCAGGGTGTAGGGTCCGGAGTGGATGTAGGTACCTATATATCTATGTATATATATATATAGATATATAGGGTTTGGGTTTAGGGGTTAGGGTTATATATGTATATATACCAGTTATACAGGGATTAGCATAGGGACCCGCTGCCCTCACGCAAAGGTAAGTCAAGGTAGGGCATGTTGCCACGTGCGCCTGGCAGTCTACGTTGACAAGTCCATCACATGGGCAGATAGGCGGGGCGTAATATAGTCTATGACTGAAAGGGGCCCATAGTTTTGAGAATAGCCCAGATTGCTTTAAAGTATTCCAGAGCAAACTGACGCTGGACACTCAGACCGTACAAAGCGGGAATGCAAGAAACACACCATGAACAATGTCTTCAGTCTTCAGCTGCCCCTCAACCCTTGACCCCAAAACCTTCTTCTCAAATGGTTTAGCCCCAGATACATATCTACGCACGCCCGCACATACACCCTAAACCGTACATAAACTCTACAAGACATTGTGCCCTGAGCTTCCTCAAACTGCAGGCCCATCCCCCCTGCCAGTCCAAATCCCAAAGCTTGCAGCTCAAGCTGTGGTGACGAGGCCATCCCCCAAAGCACCCAAGTGGCAAAATAACGCGAGCGTGTGTATGAATATGCTATGTTCGTCCCCAACAATCTTTAACCATCTACGCAACCCATGTAGACCCACTTGAATTCTGTTTGAGTATTTGGACCCTCAGGGGTCCTGTTAAGCTGGACAGTTTTAACCCTAGACCCTAGACCGTTTTCGGGAGGGCCAGGGGCTTAATTATCTCAAGCACCTAACGTTTGTGGTCCTGGTTTGTATGGAGGCAATGTGAAAGCACTGTATATATCTATATAGTGTACCCGAGGAACCACCATACGTTTGGGTCCAGCAAAGGTTAATGTTGGTCTGAACCCTACAAGGAAGGGCCCCTGAGTTATATAGCTATACTTAAAAGTCCCATAACCCAGAACTACTAGTTAGAGGACTTTATCGTGATATATATATATATATAGCCACTGTAACCTAACTTACTACTAGACGCCCTCCTTGTGAGCCCGCGACTCTATCACCCCAACAGCCCTGCCAGAGCTGATACATTGAAATCTCATAAGCTTCCAAGGCCTCAGCTCCCGAGTCTGTGATCCCCAAGTTTTTGTGGTCTATGTTTTAAAGTTTTTCGGGGTTTCTAGGGCTTAGGGGGCTCACATAAATGAAGCTAGCAAAATGCTGCAGTGAGAACGTGGCTGGCCTGACGTCCTGCGGCCGATGTCGCAGTTGACACCTGGATAAGACCGCGGGGCTAGGGTTCTGGGATTTCATTCGTGTGCAAACTCCTAAACCCCTAAGCCTAAAGCCATTTAGAATTTAGGGTTCGGCGCTCAGGGGTCGGAGGTTTCGCAATATAGGCTTGAGGATCAAGTTTGGAGAAGTGCTTATTGGTAACGGGTTCTAGGACAACTGGGGTGCGTGTACACACATATGCATATATATATATATACATATATATTTATATATACGCTCCATGTAGTAGCTCCCGATTTCAAATATGCACCAACACACCTTACATCCCTGCAAGCCTCCAAACCCTAAACCAGTCATAGTAAACCTGATCTGCCATACCAACTCCAAAGTCCTACGCCCCTAGCCCAAGAAACTGAAACCCCGCACCCCCTCACCGCACCATAACCCCCCAACACAAAACAAGCAAGCTAAACCGCAACCAGCCGCCCCACACCCTAAGCCCAAAGCCCAAATTCTGAACAACAAATCGTAAACCCAAGCCCTGAACCCTCAACTGAAGCCTAACGAACCATACCCTAACCCTTAACTTAACCCTTTACCCTAAATCCTGAACCCCAAACGCTTAATACTAGTTTCCAATCTTCTTGTTGATTATAGCCCCTATAATATCCCTATATAACTCCTTTTGTCCCCTTCAAGGGCAACCCTGAACTGAAGCCCTAACGCACAATGGGCCTGCCGGCTTTTTCCTATGGGAGCCGATAGCTGTCGACTTGCCGTCAACGTCGCAAGGGAGGACGCAGAATCGATCCTGGACTCGGGTTTAGGGTTTAGGACTTAGGGTTTGGGGCTTAGGGTTTAGGATTTAGGACGTAGGGTTTGGGGCTTAGGGTTTAGGATTTAGGACTTAGGGTTTGGGGCTTAGGGTTTAGGATTTAGGACTTGGAGTTTGGGGCTTAGGGTTTAGGATTTAGGATTTGGGGCTTGGGGCTTAGGGTTTAGGATTTAGGACTTAGGGTTTGGGGCTTGTGGTTTAGGACTTAGGACTTAGGGTTTGGGGCTTAGGGTTTAGGATTTAGGACATAGGTTTTGGGGCTTAGGGTTTAGGACTTAGGGTTTAGGGTTTAGGACTTAGGACTTAGGGTTTTGGGGCTTGGGGCGTTGGATTTAGGACTGAGGGTTTGGGGCTTAGGGTTTAGGATTTAGGACTTAGGGTTTGGGGCTTAGGGTTTAGGATTTAGGACATAGGGTTTGGGGCTTGGGTTTAGGACATAGGATTTGGGGCTTAGGGCTTAGGACTTATAGGGTTTGGGGCTTAGGGTTTAGGATTTAGGACTTAGGGTTTGGGGCTTAGGGTTTTGGACATAGGATTTGGGGCGTAGGGTGTTGGGACTCAGGGGTTGAGATTTGTAGGTTTATAGGGTTAAGGGTTTTAGGGCTTTGGGTGCCAGGTTGGTTTGAGCTTTATCTGCCCTAGTTAGTGAGGAACCTACGCTAAACCCTAACCCTGAGCCCCCAAGCCTAAACGCCACATCTACTTAAGGGGGACGATATACACCTCGGGTGTGTAAAGCCTGCATGGCGCCGCTCAGCAACTTTTGGGACCTTACTGAGCCTGTTTAATCACCTCCCCTAACTCTAAACCCTAAACCTTAAACCCCAAACCCTAAGTAATATATATATATATGTATATATTCGACTAATATGTATTGGTAGTATATTGGGGCCGTCATTCTCAGGTGGTGGAGGCCGTTTATGAGTAAAAAGGAGATCGTTAAATGAACCCTAAATCGCGGGGGCAGGTATAAGCTCGTTTGCAGCTAGCGAGAAAACAATAGATTCCCCTGAACTTCAGGACGCGAATGCGACAAGTCCTCGCTTTTTTTTGTGCTGAGCTGACAGCTCGGGTAGAATCATGGATAACCTATGCAATAGCAGGTTGCAAGTATTTGCCCAGCTTATAGCCCCAAGCAGAACCACCCTAAACGTCCAACTCTGTGACCCTAAACCCTCAATTGCACGCTAAGCAAACCTCAAAACCTCACTGACCCAAGCGCCAAGACCCAACCACGAAACTCTCAGCACCAAAGCTTGTGACTAAGTGGCTTAGGCATGCCGATCGTCTCGAAGTTACTAGTGATGGTCTCATAATTCGGACTGACGGGCGAGCCTCAGAGTTTAGGGTTTACGGGTTTAGGGTTTATAGGGTTTAGGGTCTAGGGTTCATGTGAGCCACGGTCAGTATTCCCCATCTAACTCATAGACACGTGCCCTCTTTGGGAACAAGCTAACCGAAGGGATCCCTATGTCCACCCTAAGTACCCTACACCTTGGAATAATGGTACTATGGTATACTGAGGTCATGCAGGGATTTTTAGTATCAACAGTTTAGCTGTGCTTGGGGTTTAGGGGAGACAGTTTCGGCGTGTTTCGGCCTATAGGTTCCGAAGGTGGCACCTCGACAGAATGGGTGGGTGGAGCTGTGTAGGTCTGGTTTAGGGCTTAGGGTAATTTAGGCTTTGGGGTTTAGGGTTCAGTTTGGGGTTTAGTAGGGCTTAGGGAAATTTAGGTTTTGGGGTTTAGGGCTCAGGGAGTCTGAGTTCGGGAAAAGGGTACCTTTGCCATAGCAAAGAAGTCCCCACGGGCTCCCCCTGCCTGTAAAGAGGGTTGCCGACCGCATTGTATTCATGAACATGCAAAGGGCCCAGAGGATCACCTTATCAACGCAGGGATTCTCCCAGGAAGGCCTTGATGACTTCCTTCAATTACCAAGGATTCTTTCAGCATGAGGGCCCGTAAGAGCTGTAGAAGAGTCATAGCACCCTTGCTACTACCAAGAAGGACCACCAAAAAGAAATCCCTTTCGCTTATCAAGCGGATGGATCCCTACGCAATCTCCTTACCCAAAGGGTCCATGCAGTCCCCAATAATAGAATAGTTTCCATTCCCTTTTGCATCCTTTCATTCCCGGCTAACAGCCAGGAAGTCATGGGAGGAAGTTTCCCAAATCCTGAACCCTGAATCCTAAGCCACCCTAATCCCTAAACTCTAAATAAACCGTGAGCCCTTAACCCTGAGCCATAATTTATAAGCCATGGTTTGACTTGGGGTGTCGGACAGCCACAAGTTTCTCGAAAGTAGCCCTCGAATTAGGAGAGCTCATCTAGCACTTGAGGGCTTTGGGTTTAATTAGGGCATTAGGCGTAGGGCTTGGCAAAATCAGGGTTTCAGGGCAGTCCTCAACAGCCAAATACTGGAAACCCTTGCTGACATCAACTGTAATTACCTCATACGAAATCCGAAAACAAAACTAACATTCAACTTTGAAACCCCAGACATCTACACCTGAACCCCAAAAGCGTCCACCCTAACCAACTGCAAACTGGCCCTCTTGACAACTAGGTATCTCCTGGGAAAACAACCACAAACCAATCCTACGGCTTCAAGTATCCCAACGTCACACAGTATCCTTCCCAAAAGCCTGCACTGCACGTGATCCTAGCATCCCTAGCTCCCATTATTGGGTTCTGGGACCCTTTAGGTGTGCCCCGCCTACTTCTGGGACCCTTTAAATGCATGCCATCAACTACTACAAACCGGACCTACATAGAACCCGATCAAAGGTAGTTGGAGGATCCTGGCATATCCCCTAAACCCTCAATCCTCAACCCTGAACCCCCCAGGCCATCAAAAACCCTAAACCCTAAATCCTAAACCCGAATCCTAAACCCGAATCCTGCTGTAAACCCTCAACCCCACCACCCAAGGAACTCGGTGGCGACTCTATACACGAGACCTGCGCGCCCATGGCTCGAGCGCAGTTAGGTAGCGCCGCGCCACCCCTAGCTGCTACAGAAGGCCTCTGGTTCGGCGAAAAGGTCCGCGTTGTTTGAATGGTAGATGGTAAGGCCTGAAAGGGATTCTCGCTTGTAAATGGATAAGCTCTAGGTTTCTGGAACCTACAAGGTTGCTTTGCCCACCCCTTTGTGGTTTCAGCGTTTTCCGCGCAAATTCCCTGCCGCCTCTATCTGCTCCCGCGCAGGAGCCTGGAAGACAGACGGCTGAGACGGAATATGAGCTAGGGTTTAATCATGGGGTTTAGGGTTTAGTGTGGGGTTGACTGTTTTCAGTATAGGTTTAGGGCATAGGGCCTGTTTGGGGGTAAGGGTTTAGGGTTGAGGGCGAAGGTTTTTTGAGCTTGTCCAAAAACAGGGGTCACTTTTTGGAAGTCCAGGTCTGTAGTATTTCGGCGGTCTTCTATAGGCCCGTTTGTACAAACAGCATGCTGCAGAACAGCAGAAACAAAGTCACCTCTGAAATTCCCATTGGCCTGTAAAAACTCCACCTGTAGAACAGAGATCGACAATCCTCTCAACATAATTCCCCCAAAAACCCTCAACCGTAAACCCTGATTACCCTAAACCCTTAAGCCCTTTACCCGAAACCCCTGACCCTAAAATATACAGCTTAAAACCTAAAGAATTCCTCAACTGAAGACATTTACCAGTGGATCTCGCTGACTCCCTTCTCACAGCCCTGCGCGTCCTCAGGCATGAACTAGCTTGCAAACAAACTGAAGCTTGCTTTAGGGTTTAGGGTTTAGGGTTGCTCCTTTCATTGCTTCCCCTAACCCTGGACCCTAGACCCTATGAATCTTAAAGCCTAAACCAGGTAGACCTTAAAGCCTATGAACCTTAAACCCTAAACCATGTAAACCTTAAAGCCTACAAACCTTAAAGCCTAAACCATGTCAACCTAAAAGCCTATAAACCTCAAACCCAGAACCCTGAACTCCTTAAACCGGACTCTCAGCAGGTGCTGCCCCACCATCCACGCAGGTGCTTCTTTTAAGGGTTTATAGGGATGCATGCACATGGATGTCTATGAAGAGAATGAGGGATCCAGGGGTGCATCATATATATATATATATTTCTCATTTCTCTACATATATATATATATACATACATATATATATATATATATGTGGACAGGTAGGGTTTCAGGTTTGTTTCTGCTGGTTGAGCCATGTCTGATTTTCTCCTTCGAAGGTAGTATGACCAAAAGAAGGATATAATCTCACTCTATCTTGGGGACAACTGGATCCGCTTTTCAAATGTTATGCCAGACCCAAGGAGCCCCCTAGACCCTAGGGTTTAGGGTAATCCTAAACCTGAAACACTACGCCCCTCCCATTTTTCTAGCTTTGCTTGTCTTCATCATGCTGCCGGCAACGGTCTGAAGTAACTACAAGCCGCAGAATGCAGAGACTCCAAACATCACGGCTAAAGAAAGCTGGGTCGGCTTTAGAGCTAAGGAGCCCAAAGGATCCATGTAGGTAGATTTCAGATACTTAGGGCCCAAAGAGGTTCCCATATACCTACTTTAAGGCCCAAGTATATACCATATAGCTACATGGACCCTTTGAGGAGGGTTTAGGATGCACGTCTTGCGAGGATTTTTCGGATTCCTGGACTTCTGGCGTCTCTGCGGATAGGAAGAGCTGCAAGCAACACTGAGTCGTGTAGGACCCTAGGAGGCTGCACCTGCAAAGCCTTCTTCAAATGAGGTGTAGTCTCAACTCCTGATATCACACTTTATAACCCGCTATAATACTCCCCTATTATCCCCTATACAAGCACCCCTTTAAGGAGTTCAGACTATAGCTCAAATGATAAACCGAAGCCGTCAGCAACTGGAATTTCCCAGGGCCCTGAACTAAGTACTGCCCCTGAATTTGAGTAGGACATTTCCTGTTTAGCATAATCCTTAAACCCAAAACCCTAAACCCTAAACCCTAGACCCCAAACCCTAAACCTACCCTTAACTTCAATAGCCTGGCTTCAGACATTTGTAATCAGGAAGGAAGTCAAATTGTGATCAGATCTTGGCACCATGGCATGCATCATCCCTGCGAAACGTTGATTTTCCAACACTTGCAACCTCTTCATACTAACAGTAACCACCAACCCAACCCAACTATCAAAGCCTCACCAAAAGAGGCAATATCTAAACATGTACATCTACATGTATATATAAATATGATATGTATATATATATATATGTTGGGGACATACTTAATCGTTAAGTGTGGGCGAGTGTTTGATTTCATTTCACGAGAGTAACATGTCTAAGGACCCTGTGACACCACCCCGGGAAGCAACCCGTTGCCCTGACAAGACCTGCGGCTGGTGTGGGTGGAAGGGTCAAAACGGGGTTTTGGACTTGAAGAGACGATATCATCCGGACTTCCCTTGTGTCATACGAAGTTGGATACAATCTCCCATGCCTTCAAACCCTCCCCACACTAATATGAGCTCTAGTCTAGACTCCTAGTATCCCCCCTTAATAGCCCCCTATATATTCCCGTATATAACCTCCTTTAAGGAGTTTAGACTATAGCTCATATGGAACGCACAAAAAAACGCTTCTGAGACTACGTCCTTCTGAAGGTAAGCTCATGTGGGCTTGGGACAAGGTCTCTGCCAAAAGGGTGGGGGTTCCCAGAGATAGGGGGCCGGACAAATGTGCGCTGCTATACTGCCCCCGCCACAAAGAAGGGAACCGCACTCTTCTGGAAACCCCCAAGTACATGCTGAGGATTATATGGGGTTATCTTGGGGTTATATGGGTGTTATATGGGTTTACATAGGGGTTCTATGGCTGTTATATCCTTGAACCCTGAAGCCTAAACCCTACCTCAAGCCTCAGTCGGTGCTGCTTCGTCTTAGCGGATAGCTCATGGCTTACTGCTGCGGGCCTGCCAAAGCGGTTTAATATGTGTTTACCCTAGGGCTCCATGTCTATCAATAATACCTACATTGGGCCCCAAAGTCTATGAATATGACCTACATTGGGCTATTTGGAGCCTTAGGGTTAGGGCTTGAGGAGAAAGGAGTCAAGTCGCCTGCGGGGTAGGTTCCACAAATATGGGACTATGATGAGGATAACCAGCCCTAGGAGGGAAACTCGATTGTTTGGAAGTCCAAGGGCTCTCCAGCTACAGACTTGCCAAGCACGCTTTGCTAAAGCCTGCTGTAAACTAGAAAAAGTCTTGCAAGTTACATACGCAGTACTCGTTTTCGACATCCAGGCCTGTCAAGAGTACATGGGCGATCGACGAAACGGTGCAACTCTAGGTCCTCCAATGGCTAGGACATGATAATATCATAAAGGTGCGTGTGCATGCATGTATGTATGATACTATGTATGTGTGTATGTATGTATACATGTATACAACTCTAAGGACCTCAACAGCTTCCCGGAGGAAGCTGAGGACCCACTTTAGAGATGCGACATTTCTACCTTGCCCGACACCCAAAACTGACAGCTTTACTACCCAAACCCCAAAACCCTACACCCTACACCCCCAACCTTTAACCGTTAACTCGAAGTTTCAGAACATGAACCCAACCTTAAAGCTGCCATGAGCCTCTGGACGCGGAAGCGTTGATGGATCGCAATAGCCATCCTGGTCATATTGGTTATGCAGCCCGATTTAAAGCTTTAAGGTCTATAGGGTGTAGGATTCCTGGCTTAGGGTTCCGAGGTTAACTGTGTGGGTGGTCTACAACAAAAGGACCTTGGTAACCCCCGACATATGCGGACCAAAATATATCAATATGATAATAGAGTCATATGATTGCTATAGCGTCGAGATTTAGGGGTTGAAGTTACCAAACTGAATTTCTCAGCTGAGTGCTTAAACAGGCAAAAGCCTCAAACACAGAAGTGCTTCCATGCAGGGACCCCTTCAAGTGGAACAGGCTAACTAGGGTTGAGGCCGTCCATATAGTAGCTTTCCAAAATAGGGGGACCCCACTATAGGCCCCAAAATACTATAATCCTTGTTTTAAAGACACTCAAAAGTTACCTGTGATTTTGGGAAACCCTCATATCAGGTCAAAAAAATTTGAGGTTTGAAAGGTGACGGCCCTAAACCCTAAACCCCAAACCCTAAACAGGGGCTGACTGTGACCAAGAGCTCCTACCCATAAGCACCTGAAAATCATCTATTTACCCAAAAACCTGTACCATACTTACTGTTACTCAAAAGCCACGTACCGAATTATTGAATACTTGGACCCTAAACCCTAATATACCCATATATACCCTTATATATCCCCTCTATATCCCCTTTAAAGGGACCTCGTGAGCTACTTGGACCCTCTGGGTGCTACGTATGTTTAGTTGCTTGGAAGGAAATGAACTTCTGCGAGGGGACCAGAGTTTGGCAAGAGAGGCAACCGGGCAGGCATCTATGCTTGGGAGTCTAGAAATTATGATTCAAGACGTGAACGGTAGTCTGAACTCCTAGTCTCCCGCTTAATATCCCCTATCGTAGTCTCCTATAGAATCCCCTCTATACCCCCATTTAAGATAGATTCTGGCTCATGTGAACGCAGCTTCGCTGAAGAACATCATCTTTTAAAAGTAACACTTAGGATAAACCCCAAAGCCTAAACGTTAAACCATAACCATAATGCCCAAATCATCCTAAATCCTAAACCCTAAACGTCAAACCCTACACCCTAAAGCGTATGCCCCAAACCCTAAACCCTAGGAGGCAGTGCTCTCAATCCTTGGGGCTGCCAATCTACAACTACTACGTACGTTGGGCTAACAAAGTGAACATAAGCCCCAGAGAGTCGACATCTACAACTATGAGAGGATTAGCTTCGTCATAATGAGGATATGTCGGACCCTTTGGGCGCGCTACCTACATTGAACCTATTTGAGCTATAGTCTAAACTCCTAATATCCCCTAATATCCCCATAAATAACCCCCGTAAAGCTCCCCCATAGATTCCCGTGTATGACCCCCCCACCCCCGAGGAGTTTAGACCCTAAACACTAAACCTGAGACCCGAGTATGTAACCCCTTTTGAGGAGCTTAGACTATAGCCATAAGGGGGTACCCCAAATATTACGTGCCGTATCATAATAGGGACCCAAAAAAGGGCCATAATTTTGACAACCACCCATATACCCTATAATCCCTATATAACCCATTATAGTAGTTTCCTTTTTCTTTGTCATTATCCCCCATATAACCCCAATATAACCTTAACATTACCCTAATGGGTAATGTTAAGGTTATAACATTAATTTTGACAACCACCCAACGGGTGTATCGGAAGGGCTGGAGATCCTGGCAGGCTCTACGGGGCCTGGTGCTGGGGGAGTTCCAGGGCCTCCTCTCATGGGCTGCCGGTTTAGGGTTTAGGTTTTAAGGTTTAGGGTTTAGGGTTCAGGGGTTGGAGGGGAAGTTCTCCTCGTGCAACTTCACTAGAACCCCTGAGGTCCTCAAAGCTTGTTGATGCATCTCCATGCAGATGGTTTCTATCTGCTTCCCCCCAGTAACTGACTAAGTTCAGAACACCCCAAACCCTTCAAACCTAACCCTAAAACCCCCACCACCCCCAGTAAGTTTCAGGACTTTGGGTTTACGTTCGGCCCAAAAACTCGAAAGGCGCGATGGTTGGCCTCAACTTGGAAGTAGGTTTTGTGGAATGTGAGTTGAAGGTTAGGGTCCAGGGTTTAGGCTTGCCGGCACTGGTAGATAGTTGCAGCAAAGCATTAGGTTTAGGCTTGGAAGCGAAATTTATAAGAGTAGGTCTCATATTTGTGGCAAAAGTCCTGCCAACTGCAGAAACCTTGAAGCACCAAATCGTTCCAGCCAAAGCGATGTAACCCTGGGCTCTCACTATGTTATAACATGCCTACTTTGGGCCTACATTGGGCTATGTGGGTAGGTACAAAAGCTAGAAATCCGACCAGACGAGACCAAGCACCTGAAGGCACTAAGCCCTAAACCCTGCATCCCACAATCCCTAAACATGCTATCCCTGCACCCGATATATCCTGCAAGCCCTAAGACGCTGACCCCTACAGATCTTCTAATCTACCCAGCGGGACCCTTAAAAGTCCAAGTACCTAAATCATTTATACCCGTAACCCCAAACCCCAAACCCTAGACCCTAATCTGGGCCCCAAAATACACTTACAGGAATCCGTCTGGGCCCAAGTTCTCCAAGATTTGGGTACTAAGAGTGTAGCATCCCTAGGGCAAGCGATAGGCTTTGGGATTTAGGGTTCAGGGTTTTGGGTTTAGAGTTTAGGGTTTATGGGGTTTAGGGTTTAGAGTTTGGAGTTTAGAGTGTAGGGTTTAGGGTCCCAAAAGTACTGGGAGCCTTAGCGGAGGTAAGGTTGCGGCGAAGACTGCGGCTGGGCCGTGGCCAGCGAATCGATCGAAACTGCTTGGCCTAGGTTGAGCCGTAGGATTACTGGGGTTTGGGGTTTAGGGTCTCGAGTTTAAGGGTTTGGGTAGGTTAAGCTTAATTCTTCTGTTACCAGAATGGGTATGTAAAACAACTAGTATGGTTCCCCAAATATGCTGACTTCAACTAAGTTCCTTAAACAGCAACTCAGATTACTGTACTTGCCGGTCCCGCACTTACACTTCAACTAACTAGTGTTCGGGGTTGAGGGTCATCACAGCCAAATTATATCTGCACCTATACCCCAATCAGCAGTCTCCTAGTAAAGCCTGTAGTATGGATATCACTGGGCTTCACGTCGACCAATGCCAAACAAGTTTGGGTCATGATTAATCGTTTTACCAGGAACCCCCCAGATACCCATACACAGGGACTATGTAGGCCCCACTTGTGGATACCTGGGCTCTATAGAAGGTACATAGTGTCTACACAGGGCGTTTGGCTTGGGAATGCGGCTTCGGTGTGATGAGTAAGGCGTATGGCTTGGGATCCAGGAAGTACGGATTCTGATTTAGGGTCTGTGGAGACTTTGGAAACCCTAAACCCTTGATAGCTGGGCTTCTTTCAAGGTTGGGTATCACTTGCAAAAATCTTGCAATCTGCCTGGGGTCATTGGCAGAGCCTCCGGGTCATGAGTGGCCCCTTTCAGCGGTCCGCGTTAGTTTGGGGTAGGGTGTACTGTCTCATAGTAGCCCAGGAGGTTGTTTTCGACCATAGCGTCCCATTCCTAACACCTAATCAATAAAATAGCCTAGCCCAAGGTCCTTGAAAGCAGGGTTCATGTCTTCGTCCAGTATGTCAGAATTGGCCGCACGTAGAAGGTTTAGAGCGTAGGGTGGGTGACCATTCAGCTGGTTCAATGTTGCAACTTGTGGGGGTTTGAAGGGTTTAGGCCTTGGACACTTGCGGTAGGCTGTTCGAATTGGGTGGCCCTCAAGGATCACTAGATGTCAAAGAGGGTTCTGGCAGTCCTCCTAACCTAAAGGAGTATGTAGGGTCAATCTTACTTGGGGGTCTTCTCAAGACCCCAGGGGCGTAATCAAAACAACATCCCTAGAGGACTCACACCACACGACTCAGCAATAGTCACAACCAGCATTCATCATATGAGAAGCATGTTCCAACACGAAACCCGTAAACTCTCAACTTCGTTGGCACCTTTTGGCGTCAAACGTATAGTCCCCCTTAAATAGATTGAATATGACTTCGAGTAGAGTATAATAAGATCCCCATATACCCCATATTCTATCTACTTAAGGGGGACTATACTTAAACAAAGCTCCCATGTCTGAGATCATGGCTTTCCGGTTTGCCCGGCAGGCATCTGGTAGAGTGGGATAGCAAGATCCGGCTTAGTTTCGGTGCTTTACAGTTCCAAGAGTTTAGGTTTGTTGGATGTAGGATTTGGGGCTTAAGGCCCTGTCGGTTGCAGTTCCTTGTATTGTTGGGTTCTAATTCCTTACCAGAACAACCATGACAAACCAAAAAAAACAACAACATAGGGGCCTTTGGGTATAATTGAGTTCAGTGGCACTTCTGAGTGTTAGTAGGGATAGCTGTACCTGGAATTAGGTAAGGGTGTAGGGCTTAGGTAAAGCAATGGCCCAGAAGCCTACGAAATGGTCGAAAAGCAAAGGTTTGGAAGGCATAATGCTTGCACACATGCCTTACAAGAACAGGAAGGTTCCTCAAAGGATTGCTCCAGTGGTATTCTGACTCCAAGCCCAGAGGGATGTAGGGCTTCCAGTTCATCACCATTTTCTTTTCCATTGACTTCTCGCTCGTTGGGGATAAAATTTTTCCTCAAACAAAACACCTTTAACTTCTAGCCTTTGAATCTGCAGCGCCAGAAAAGCCAACATTCCTCACAATATGCGTATTCTTATGTTGATATTCGTTGTAGTATAATTTGCCTTATTCTAAGTCTGAGTTTTACTCGTATGAATACCTACATCCACCTGCCAAAACCCATTAAACAGTCAGCCCAAAACGAACGTCCTCAGGCTCGCTAGACATCTGCTACACGCTTCTCAGGATCATGGATTGTCGGGTTTCATGACGCGAGTGCACATGTTTGAACGGCTTAAAAATTTAGGGTGTAGGGTTACTATTTTTGAAGAATACCCAGAGCTTCTTCTCTCTGCAAGGGCGCACCGTCTTGAATCTGGCGTCCACCAAGTCCTTGGCTCTCAAAGAGAAACGCTCTGGAAATGCAGTTAAGGTTGTCAAGAATACATCAGGCATCTAGCAGAAATTAACTACATCAGTTGCTCCTACAGACTATACGTTTTTTTTTCACAGAAGGTCAAGCGCGGTCTTTACTAAGATTAATTTGTCCGCCGCGGCAGACTTAGTTCGCACGCCCTCGAACCACATAAGTCACATAAGCCTTCCGTTTCCCTATCCAAATACTTGTAAGGAAGGGGGAAGGCTGCGCCCAATGGTACACATGCAATGTATACATTTTGGCAATCTATACGTGTTAGTGGGGTCCTTGGAACCTTAGCAGGCTACGAAATTAAGAGGCATGTGCACATAGCGCAATGGCTTCGGTGCGGAGTTTTTGAGGACTGGAGCCCAGCCACATCAATTCTCTCTACCTGTGAGGAATTGTCCTGCCTGATCCGCTATATACTGCAGCGCTGATGTGAAACAGTCGTTGCCACGCAAAACAAATGAATTCTCAGCTACAAACATGGTAATTCATAACATTTCCGGGTATATGGTACTTTCCCAAACTTGGGGAACCCCAATATAGACCCCAAAATACTCTAGTCCTTATTATGGGGATCCCCTAAAAGGTACCCCTAATTTTGGGACATCCCCATTTATGGAATATTGACGTGTATGACTCACACACACACACAGCCAGGAAGCATCTGGTCGCAGCTGGATGCCGGAGGGCGCATAGCAGTCGTCCTTGGAATATCCGAGCATTATATGGGTGGTTGTCAAAATTGTGGCCTTTTTGGGTACCCTAAATAAGTAAATAATAAGTATCTCATTATAATAGGGATCCGAAAAGGGACCATAATTTTGACAACCACCCATATAGATTGCAGGGATCCTGATAGAGTCTGAAGTTTAGGGGTTTATAGTCCCCAATAAATAGATAGAATATTGGGGATATGGGGATCTTATTATAAATTTTCCAAAGCCATATTCTATCTACTTAAGGCGACTATAGGCTTTCAGGCCTTGAAATGTTCAAGTTTCAAGTTCGATGGTCAGTGTTGGTATGGCATGAAGCTTGAAGTTGAACTGCCGCAGAGGGCAACCAAATGAAATCGCAAAACAAAAGCCTAAAGCCCATAATCCCTACAAACCCTTACTTCAAAACCTTAACCCCTAATGTAAAGGAAAACCCAAGGCACTATGCCAGTGTTGGAGGTTCTTTATGAATCAGTTTTCTCGGATCCTTGAAAAGTGTAGGGCCTCACGGCTGTTCGATCAAGAGCTTCAGGCCTCGTGGCTTGACCCATAAAGACTTCTCCTTGTCACGGTGTGACCCCTAAAAATGCCTGGGCGTTGGCGAGTCATCCCTGAAGAGTTTTGGGCGTCGGGTACGCTCCGGATACCGGCACCAATTCGCCATAGGGTTGATGGGTTTAGAGGTTTAGGGCTTTGGGCCGGCAACCTTCAAACACGCCTGTAGCCACAACGCCTCTGGCTCCAGACCCCTATACCAATCTGTTGAAAGCGGGTATATCCCTTAGTAACCGCTGGAGCTATGTCTTATCAGTCGCTTACGTTGACCGCAAAGTCCTAGCACGTCCTTCACTCGTTTTGAAGCTTCATTGGGCCTGCAGAGCTATAAACCCTACAATCCAAATCCCCACACACTAGACTCTAAAACCTGAGCATGTGGCCCCCAGCGTCTTCAGCAAGCCTTTCCGGGGAGCCTTCTGGCTCAAGCGTTGCGCCTTCAAAAACCCAAACTTACTGGTGGTTAGTAGGGAAAAGGGAATATACCCCCTATGCAATTAGACTAAATCTATGTGTATCGAGATGTATACATATATAAGTTTCCCTTATTCCCTCCTAACCCCCCAGTAGGCGAAGCGGTGTAATATGGAAAGCTTAAGCCTGAAGTGCGGAAACTTAGAAAATATGTCACTGTGAGAGTTGGTACGGCTCTAATCATGGGACAAAGAGGTAGGCTTACGCAACGAATGGGGCCCCTCCTTGATGTTACTAATTATCATAGCTAATTACACTTCTTGTTGAGGTCTGTTGCGGTCTCTTCGTCCAGTACTACGTACTACCCCACAGGTGCGTCATATCAGGCCCAGGGTAACTCCTTTTAGAGCTTGCTGGCATCTTGATAAAAGGTGGCTTCGGTCCGCATGTGGGAAGCGTGCCCCGTATGATTTTGCAATTTACAAGCAGTTTGAGTTTGGGATGTCGTTCGTAGGTTAGCAGCCAACTGCACGTTTTCCAGCAGTCTTGGCGTTTCTTGATTTTTTTTTTGCAAGGTGTTTGTTTTCTTGCGTTCACTGGGCACGAGCGTGCTGTTTCAGCACGCGGCTAACAGGGCCTAAGAGTTCAAGTTGCCAGTGCTGAGTACATAAATAAATAACGTAAATAACCTTTTGCTTGGGACCAAATTAAGTCTCTTCAATACATATAGGAAACCACTGAGAAGCGGCTTCGGGAGGTTGAACCAAGTAAGACGATGTCGTCCTTTTAACGATACGGACACCAAGAGTATACAATTCTATATGCTATGTCGGGGACTATACAAGTTGCCAGACACTACGAATCTGGGCCCCAATTACATCCTATTTGGGTAGTTGCACCCTTGGGATGGGGTTACAAACCATGCACTGTTCACATAACTAGGCTCCTTAACTTTGACGGACTAGCTGTGCTTGCAATAGGCCTCTGCAGGCATTGACAGGGTTTAGTGTTGCGGTGGTGTGTTGGAGAAATAGCAAGGAACCTAAGACCTCCTGGTGACCATGGTAGACTTGAAACGAGCTTTCACCCAAACAGGGTTTAGGGTTTAGGGTTCCGTTTTAGGGGCTTAGAAATGGACAACTTTGGGACCAAAAGCCCACGAGTTCATGCCTCATCGGTTTACAATCCTCCACCAAGCATCTGCTCCCCAAAGATGATCTTTCTGCAGGAGCCGCCCTCCTCTGCCCTGCCACGTCTCAGTTAGTAAATGGAACTGAAGTCATACTGCGTTCGGCGCTGTGTGGAAGTGGGGTTGCTGTGGATGAAACCACCTTCCAAAGTGGCTCTTTCTCTGGCATGTGGAGTGAGGCACGACTGACGTACTACCAAGCGGTTTAGGGTGTATAGTCCCAAAGGATCCATGTAGCTCTATGGTATATACTTGGGCCTTAAAGTAGGTATATGGGATCCTCTTTGGGCCCTAAGTATATACCATATACCTACATGGACCCTTTGGGAGTAGGGTTTAGGCCTTTGGACTTGCTAGGTGAGCTGACCACAACAGCAGCCATTCATGGGTCATGTCTAGAGAAGCCCCTCACAATGCCTCCCTGGAAGCTTATACACGGGGATTGTCCAAATTAGGTGCTTCTTTAATTTTTGTAAGGACTTTAAGATTATGGGGCCTATATTGAGCTTCCTACCACATGCCCTCAACAATTGAGGAACCCTCTTGTGCGAGATCACCAAGCCCGGGGCCCCGAACCCTCAGCTAAGCGGTTAAGGGTTAAGGGCTTAGGGTTTTCGAGCTCTATGTATACTGTTGGATCCTCAGGGGGTAGCATTGGTAAATACTATAGTCCCGATGCATTGCTATTCTGTTAGTTTATTCTAAGGCTCGTGGAACCCGATGAACCCCACACGGCACAAAGCCACTCCGCTGAGGCGGGGACTCCACCAGACCTCCGTAAAACAATCACTTACCCAAAGGGTCCTAAGTACCCATATGGGGTATACTTACCCAAACCTTAAGGGAAATTACTACTACAGAAACCATACTTTGTAGCCTCTAGGTACTTTGGACCCTTTGGGTTAGCCATGCCCGGGCGGGCGGCTGGGGCTTGGGGGCGTGCGGTCCAGGGTCAAGATCTGTAAGGTTTAATTTCTATGGCTACCCAAAGGGTCCAAGTAGCCAATAATGAAATACTTCCCCAAAACCTGTACTACTAGTACCACTACCAAAATCGCAGGTATCCAATTATTGAGTACATGGGCCCTTAGGGTTAAGGGTTTCGGCACCAGGGTCTAGGGTCAGCTCTCATGTTCAGGGCTTGAAAATATTGACACCATAATCGCAGAAGACCATCATTTGGGGTACTTCTGGGGGTCTGGGTGGCCAAGACTTACGCGCCATATAGGAAGCCCTAGCGCAGCGATCCTAAACGTTGAAATTCCCAAGTAAAGCTTCTGCTTCAGTGCGAACACTTGCGTTTGGGCCCTGGGCCCCTGTGGTCGGCGAAACAACTTCCGATCAGATTGCCCAAGCATGAGGATATGACTAAAGCAATGCAGACCACCACCCTTCAATCCGTATTTTTGCTCTGTGATGCTGTCCGAGCATGAAAAAAAGATGAACTTGGTTGTGCTCGGGGTCTTGTTGAGGAGACAGAGGCGCGGCAGTGCCAGCTGTGCCCATGGGGCGATAAACCAGAAGTTTCAAGTACAAACCCCAAGCTTGAAATCTTCGTATGCGTAGTCCAGAGAACTCCCTAGCCCAAAGGGTCCGTGTAGGAATATAGTATATACTGAGGGCCCAAAGGGTTTCCCACATACCTACCGTGAGGCCCGAGTATATACGATTTAGCTACATGGACCCTTGGGTAGGTTTGCATCGCTAACATGCAAACTGCGACGGCTTCGCAGCAGTAGCTGTCCTTAGCAATTTACGGAACTTTCAACACACCTCAAGCTGGAGAGTTGCACCCATCATCCAGCTCATCTTCTGCGAGTTAATGCAGGGGCCTGCGTGTTAGAACAAGAATTGGAGGTTCTGCGTATAGTTTCGCTAGATTATGTAGGGGTTCTATTGGAAGAACTAGAATAACATCAGTGATTCGGCAGGCTTTAAAAGTACATAAAGCGGCACCACAGCTTGAAGCTCTGCCCTTATTCCAAAATCATGTAAGCCATCGTCTCAGCTCCTAACATCCAGCTTAATAAGCCCTATAATACTCCCCTATATACCCCCCCTCTAAGGAGATTAGCTCAACTTCCGATAATTCTGACTGAGGCAACTGCGATGTAGGTCGTTGCCATGGCATGTCGACCTCCCAAAATCTTGAACGAAGAAGCTCTTACTGGTTCTTTGTAGGGAATAAGGGGAATACATTATAGAGGAATTATACGGGGTTGGCATTCCCTTATTCTCTGCGAAGAACCAGTCAGTGCAAGGATGATGAGGCAGGAAGAGTTTAGGGCTTGGTCTAGGGTCTTTAAAGGGTAGCACCAGGTCTGCTCTGATTGCGCAAAGCTGCTTGAAGACCTCCCCAAGGTAAATTTAGGGTTTAGCGGTGTAGGGTTATAGGGTTTAGGAGAAGCAAGCAGACATGAACAAGCATGAGGCAGTCGAACCAACCCGAATTTCTCTACGTTCTGTCCTCACACGCCATGTCCGTTGCGCCATCTGCTTGCTCTTGGACAACCAAGTATATCAACATTACCTACGTTGGGCCCTACAATTTGTAGCTGTTACCTAGTTTGGGCTATTTGGATCCCTTGGTAACATTGTGATCTACTTGTCGAAGGGCGGGCAGTGGGGCACTGGGCACACCTGCCTGAATTTGTAGCTCGGCTGAGATTTTTCGCATGCGTGCACCCACCCAGGCGCTTCTCGAAAAAAAGTGCCTCTAGCGACAATGACCCTCACACCTTGAATCCAAACAATTCAACCAGTGATCCCTGTGCTGTAAACTCTTCACCCCAAAGCCCTTGATGTCGTACTCCAGGCCAGAGTTGTCTTGAAGATAGCCTCATCATGAAAACCACACCATGCGCCCATTCCTGAGGCTGGTCTTACAGTAGGCTAGCATAAGCCCCTATAGACTCAACTATGGTAGTAGTATATTACGACAGTACTAGTTTGTATTAGTCTATCTATATATATATATGTATATAGTATTAGTTATTGTTATATGTTACTGTCGTGCCATCACCAGTTAGCAGTTGCTTTTCTACTATTTACTCTTGTTACTTTGGTATTACACAAACCCCTAAACCCATCAAAACCTCAACCCTTAACCCTTACCCATTAAACTGCCCAAGCCTGCACAAGGCGTGGGACGTATCCCTGGCTGCCAACGTAGACTCCATCCTTCCGCAAGGCAGAGTTTCCAGAGAAATGCGACTAACAGATGTGCAAGAAGGCCCCTGATTGTTGGTATAAAATGCTAAATTAGTTGCGCATACATTGGAATTCTGAAGGCGGTTGCGGGATGTTTGGCAACTTTCCTCACACCAAATCTCACCAAGACTTGGAAGCCTCTTGCAAAGGATACGGCGCTTCTCATGAATAGTTGAAGGCGAGGTGCGAGTGGGCGCCTTATAAAGCTTGGCTGTTCATTGCCAGCATGAAGCTTTCTACGCGGTTGCATGTAGCAAGTGGATGGGGCTTGCAGTGCCTTCGAAGCTGTTCGTTGACTGTACTGTTCTGGATCACAGCGCTGAAACAATACCTCTCTATCAAAATTCAACTTCACGCCACAAGACTTACCGTGTAAAAGCTGCGGCAGGCCCCTAAACCCTAAACCCCTAAACCCTAAACCAAGCTAGTGCGTTGCGCTGTGCTCTCCCTTCGTAGTATCAAAGGCAGAGGCCAGGGATGCTCAACAGTCCCCACTATAGTTGGGGGTTATATAGGGAATAATGGAAAAGAACATGGAAACTACTATAGTATATTGGGGCTATATAGGGCATAAATGGAAACTACTATAGTATATTAGGGGTTATATAGGGAATAATGGATCACATGGAAACTACTATGTGGGGAATATTGGAGAATCAAAGGGAAAAGAACATGGAAAATCACATGGGAACCCCAGGTCTCTTGAGAGGCGTATATAGTCCGGGGGGGGATATTACCTCAACAGCGGAGACTCAAATAGAAAAGACCTCGAACATGACATGGAAGCTAGTATATAAATGATAATTGCTGTGTGAGCTATAGTCTGAACTCCTAGTATCCCCCAATATTACTCCCCATATGACCCCTTTAAGGAGTTTAGACTCTGGCTCAGGTGGCGTTCATGCTTACAACTACCCAATGACTGAAAGCCAAGGCTAGCTGGGCTCAGATATTGATGTTTTGGGCTAAAGTTTTAGGGTTTAGGGTTTAGGGCTTTTGGTTTATTTAGGGTTTAGGGTTTAGGGCTTTTGGTTTATTTGGGGTTTAGGGTTTAGGGCTTTTGGTTTATTTAGGGTTTAGGGTTTAGGGCTTTTGGTTCATTTAGGGTTTAGGGTTTAGGGCTTTTGGTTTATTTAGGGTTTAGGGTTTAGGGTATAACAAAGGATCCATGTAGGCACTGCGACCGGTCCTCGCCGTTGATCTGAGCTTTCCGCACAGGCTTCACGCCATCCAGGCCAGCACCATCGAATCCCTTGTACATGGCTCCACAGGATAAGGGAAACAGCTAAAACTCCCCGAAACATTCTATAGCTTGGAAGGTATCCGCATGTCAGGACCAGAAGAACTTGGCCAAACATTGGAAGTCTATGTACATTATAAGTTCCATTGAGTTGGGCATTGAAATGCCTCGGGCAATGACATTGCAATCTTCAAAGCCAACCTGGAGGACTGCAGCAGCAAGTTCAGCTCTGCAGTCTTGAGGCAATGGACCCACGAACATCTTTGCGAGACCCTAAGGGTCCAAGCATCAAATCAGTAAGATGAGGCCTGAAGGTTCCTACAACCCTCAATATATGGAGGTTTCCCTAAATTACTGTTCCCAAAATGGGGGAAATTTATATAGGGCCCCGTATTATAATGGGAACCCAAATATAGGACCCCGTATTATAGGGAATTTAGACCAATACCCATATGGGCGCTTGGACTCTTAAGGAGAGGCATCAAGTTTCCCTGGGGCTCAAAGTCTACAAGTCCTACCTGGTTCGGGCCTCAAGTTTGTACATGGCAACTATTTGGGGTTATTTGGAGCAGTGGGCTGAGGCACGTCTTCAAGATTGTTGCTTGATTAAGACGGTTGCTGGCTTAACCCGTGCTGGAAATGAGGCGAATTACCCGTTACCCATCTCTCCCTCGTAATAAAATACACCACCCTTACCACCCTTACTTAAAAAAACACTCCCACTCTTATAGCGTGTTGCTGGGGAGCAACAGGAAATCCTGAGCCTAAGCCTTAAACGCATTTGCAGTAGGGGGAAGTGGCTAATTATTTGATCTGGTGGCTTGGCTGTCTGGACACTGATTTCAGGGTTTCTCTACAGGGAGCCTTGGAACGGTAGAGACGTTGGCAGGAATCACGAAAGGATTCTTGGAGGCAGCCGTATGCAGGATTCTAAAGAGATATGTTTTGGACACACTCCCGCTTTCCTGGGTGAACCGCGCGCCTCTACACTTGAACCCTAAATCATAACCCCGCAGCCATACAGCCTAATCCGCGTGTAAGGTTTTTTCTCGGCGGCCTACTAGTAGTCATCATGCAACAACAGCCATTGCTTCATCCCCCCCCACGCAAGTGAATGCCACTTTTGCTGCCAGTTGCGAACCTGATGCTGGACTGGCTAAGTGAAACAACAGGATTGCAACAACGAGAAATCTTCTGCGAATCTTATGAGAAACCGTTCTATGTTGCAAAGCATGCGCCTTCAAAGCACATCATGTGCGGTATGCAGTGCTGATTTTGAGCGCAAGGTGCTGATTTTGAGCGCAAGGTACGAAAACCAAAAAAGGCTCAGGCCACACAAGAGCAAACGTAACCTTTTTTGCCTGAAGCATGCATGTTTGGGTTATTGGTTGCTGCTGATGGTCCCTGTCCACAAAAGGCATGGAGCTGTAGTCAAGGCTGCCAATGCAGGAATGCAGGCCAGTAAAGACGAATGCTCATCCTATGCCGCCTGCGCGTCCCGAACTCCATCCATGAAGTATACCCCAGTATGATATGAGTCTTGCAATAAGGTCAAGCTGCGCATCAACTGGGCATACTTGCATGCAGCGGCGAATATATTCCTCAACCCATCCTAGGCCTTCAACACTAAAACGTTTAATCCCCGAATCCTAAGCCGTAAAACTCTGCTACCGTAACCCTAAAAGGCTCCAAATAGCCCAATGTAGGTCATACTTATAGACTTCAGGGCCCAATGTAGGTACTATTTATAGACATGGAGCCCTAGGTTAAAGCTTTAGGGCTTAGAATTTCCGACTGCAGTTCATACCTCACTCAGCATGGACCGCAGCGAGTGGAGCGAGTAGACCTGTTCAAAAACCAGCTGCTCTTCTCTCTATAGAGCCCGCATGATCTACCTGGAAGCTAATCCCTAGGGTTTCGGGTTTAGGCTGCATTGTTACCCCGCAAAGACCCCCTGCTAAGGCCCTACTTAGGTACCGTAGGTATCGACGTCGTGACTCTCAACACTTGAGCCTGCAGGACCCTCGACCAAATCCACTGCAACAGCCTATGCTATGGGACACGCATCGCAACCTTTTACTCTTAGTACAGCGTCCTGCTGGATGCAATCTAGTGTAGCCTAATGTCCTGAACGCGACATAACAGGCCGAATTCCTGAGACCACGGCGCTTACAATCCGTACAAGGGGTTGCCCCGTGGTTCTAAGTTAGGTTATAGTGAGAATAATTCTGGTTGTAAGTGCTCTAGTTATTAGTGATGGGACTTACAAGTATAGCTATAGGGCTAGGGGCCCCTCCTGGTAGGCAAGAGTTTCCATGCTCGACCGGATTTGATGCAGATATGGCTCAAAACGGGGCTCTTCGTGAAACGGACCACGCCAGAACACGATGAGGCCACCAACTACCTAAATGGGAGCCCAGTCGGGTAAATCATGTCGTGCTCCATAAGTACCTGAGACCTTCGAACCTGTTTCAAACAAGCCCATAACCCTATAGTCCCCTTAAGTAGATACAATATGGCTTTGGGAAAATTATCATTAGATCCTCATATACCCCATAGTCTATCTCCTAAAGGGGGACTATATACCCTCCAAATGGCACTTTCTCTGTCTAGGGCTAAGGGGCCATCAGGGATTCTAGTAGGGATACATGGGGATTCCATGGGGATTATGACTAGGGGGGGCCCTTATTGGGGATTATCTATATGAGCCATTGTCTAAACTCCTAGTATCCCCCTTAATAACCCCTATAATAATTTCCTACATAATCCCCTATATATCCCCCTTCAAGGAGTTTCGACTATACTTCATATAGGGACCGTAATAAGACAGTCCGGAAGCCGGAAGACCCAAAGCCCGATTTAGGGTTTTGGGGTTTAGGGTTGAGGGCAAGACTTTAAGCCTGCCGGGAAAGAGTTGGCTCGTCGTACCTTTCGCTGGCGCAGACCTGACTAGGGCAAGCTTTCCGACAGAGGGGAGCTGGTGGGTTCACTCATGTTTAGGCTTTTTGGATATAAGATTGGGGGTTGGGGGTGCCTATAGGGCCCCCTACACCCTAAACCTATAGGACTTCCAAGATACAGGACTTCAAGGTTGTGGGGTTGAGATTCTCAAAAGACACGTGTTTTGGGGTTCAGGCTGTCGGACTTCCAAAACTCATGCTTAGTCCATCACGTTTCCTGCGCTTCAGAAATATTCTCAACCCCAACAGTAGGCGAACTAAAAACAACAAAAAACTCAAAACAGCCCAAAAGGCCAGCATACTTTTCCCTAAGGGTCCAAGGACCCAAATAATAGGGCTTTAGGGCCCAAATACCATAACATTAATGGTACTTGGGCCCTAAAACCCTATGATTTGGCTCCTTGGACCCTCAGGGTTTGGGTGGGGTCCAGGCTGGTTGTGCTTTTTCGGGGCATGCGGACTGGTATGGGGGGGCTCACAATTCACATCTCCTGCAGCCTGCCAGGTATGGGAAAGCAGTAGATGTAGGACCAACAGTCAAGGGCTTACGTTTTAGGGGCTTCAGCCTTCAAGATCTGGCTTTACAATAGGGTTTAGGGTTTAGGGTTTAGGGTAGGCCTTCAAGATCTGGCTTTACAATATGGGCTCCACGAGTTTGAGTTAAGACGTAGTGAGGATGAGTATTGTTATAATTCCTCTAACTAGTAGTTCTGGGACTTATAGGTATTAGATATATCACTAGACGGCCCCTCCTTGTAGGATGTACCCTAAGGATCCCAGTACCTAAATAATGTGTCATTACGGCCCAAAGTAACTATATAGAGGCCCACTCGAGCTGTAATCATGTGTTTTTGAGCACTTGGACCCCTAGGGCTGGGCTATGTTTGGACCGGTTGGAAATTGATACCGGAATCTTTTAACGATATGTTGTTCCGCCGAGGTTGTAGTTCTTTGACCGCTTCAGCTTCGCCAGCCCTTGCCCATCACCTCTCCGGTGGGACTCAGACTTCCCCCCCTCAACCCTCTATGATTGGAAATGCCAAGTGCTTCACGGAAATGCCAAGTACTTCACGGAGCCCCTCCCACTTTTGCGTAATAGAAATCGACCTATCCCCCCCATACTCTGTAATGGGGTCCTTGAACACTTTGGGACTTGTCCTCCTGCATTCCCCACGAACTGCAGGTGGAAATGAGGATCAATGTAAGGCTCAACCCCTAAAGCCCAAATAAGGCCTAAATCTTGATTTCAAGCCTTAACACCGGTTTGAAGCGGAAACCTGATTTCAGCTTAAACCCAGATCTTAAGCTCAAACCATGATTTTAAGCGTAAACACAGATCTTAAGCGCAAGCCCTGATTTGAAGCCTAAACTCTGATTTGCGTGTTGCTGTCATGTTTTCGGCATGCAAGTTTGGAGTTCAAGACAGGATGCCCTGGAGGTGGCTAGCAGGGAATGGGGATAATTGGATTCCTATAGCTATCCCTATATGAGCTATAGTCTGAACTCCTTAAAGGGGTATTCTATAGGGGAGTATAATGAGGGGCATACTAGGAGTTTAGACTATGGCTCATATGCGACTTGGTCTAAAGTACTGCTAAGGGAAGTTTATGTTATGGGGACTCGTATTGAAGCAAGAACCCCACGTGGCACATCTTAGGGAAATCCCCATACCAATTAGCCACACTCTCGGGTTCGGAGTTTCAAAATTTCAGCTTTGCAGACTGGAGCTTCAAACTTCAAGCTTCGACTGAGAAGCGAACCGAACCCCCAAAAGTATGTAGGATAACAATCTCTTTAGCTGCTTGTACGGTTTCAGCTTGGGGGCCACGCTCTTTGCTCCTTTGGTTGAGGTTTCTTCTGACTTTACCCTGCAGAGCTCAGCCTCAAACAATGCTCTGCGTTCGGCTTGGCACGTAGCGGTTCAGGTGTAGGATTGCCCTGCAATTGCCCTATCCATGCGCACCCAAATGTCATGCCAGTTCCGTAGAATGCAGGTCATCAAAAGCTTGATTACACCTTTCAGAAAGAGGGAAGTCAGTCACGCACACTACGTCAGAGGACGAGTTAAGGAGGTATTCCTGCATAGAGTCCCCCTTTTAAGTAGACAGAAGATGGCTCTGTTTCTATTATAATAAGATCCCCCTATACCCCACATTCTATCTACATAAGGGGGACTATACCCCAAACCCTAAACCCTAAATAGTAGTTTCCATTTTCTTTCCATTATCCCAATATATACCCATATTCTATCTACTTAAAAGGGGACTGTAGGTTCCTGCAGCCACAAAAGCCTATGCGCAGGGTTTAGGGTTTAGGCGGTTTTAGGCATAACCTCAGCCCAACAGCTAGGCCCCAGACCCTGAACACTAAGCCGTAGACACTAAACCCTCAACCCCAAATCCCCGCCCTTAATAAGGTCACAGCCGCCTCCCAAAGACTACAAACCCCAAGGGTCTGTGCCATACGGTATATACGTGGGTCCCTTAAAGTAGGTATATGAGAACATTTTGGGCTCTAAGTATATACTACATACCTAACCTACCCTAAACCGTAAACATCCTCTAAACCCTGGGCCCCTGACGAACCCAGCTTTTGAACTGCTAGGACGACACAGGTCACCAACGCCATGTCCACACCCTGCGCAGTCGCAGGACTTGCCGCGACCCCTACCTAAACCCCCAAACTAGGTGAAATAACAACCCGAAAACCCTCCAAAACAAACACCAAAAGGCTGTTAGCTTCCATACTTTTTGGGGCTCCAGGCACTGTTCAATGGCAGATACGCAGGCGCGGGTTTTTGGATGTTTGGGCAGACTTGTACTTGGTGGGTCTAGGTGGGGTCCCTCGTTTGGGATTTAAGGTCCACAGCCGGGACAGCATTTTCAGGTCAATTTGAAAGCTGAAATCGATTTACTTAGGCGTCACAGATGACATGGTACGTTGTAGGAGCTCTGTTGGGGAAGGGGTGAGCTGATACACGAAAGAGCTCAAGATTCGACCTGCGGCTACGACTTGACAGGGGGGGCACAATAGATATGTATGCAAATATATACGTCCGCCAAAAGCGGTCGCTATGCAATCGTCGCAGGCAAATGAAGAAACGACGTCTTACACGAATTGGTCCAGATGATGAGATCGCGAAGAAGCTCACACTTCAATCTTGAGACCGTAGGTGACAAGCCGACACCTATGAGGTTTCAGCTCATAAGACCCGAGTCCTGAAGCCTACGCTGTCGCTTCTGAGAAAGTCGCCCTGAACCTTGAGCACCAAAGCATTATCTGCAACAGAACCCCATCACCTTGTTTGTAACTGCTTTACAGGCCAGATACCCTTATGACTCCCAAATTGTGAGATACTCTGGCATCGTGAAGCAGCATCTAACCAGGAGGGTTCGGGTTTGGAGTTTAAGGTATAGGGGCATAAGCTGCACATCATAAGCGGACCAAAGGAAGTCCGATATACTGAGGACCCTAGCTGATGAAAGATTTCCATGCTAGCTGGGGCCTCCTTTGGAGTTCCTTTTTGGGTTGTGTATATGAATCCCTCAGAAAACGCCCATGACAAACCCTAACGGGAAACTATGTAGGAGCGTGTGGGTATACACTGAACCTGCACATTTGGTGCCTGTTTCACCCACAAGGCTGCTGGATTGGATACTATGCCGTTCGGCGCGACGGCTGCCTATGTCTTGCAAAGGAGGTTCAGGTTTGATTGAGCGCTATTTGTACGAGGTTTAAGAAATAGAGTTCATGGGGTTAAGGGGGATGCTATGGATAAAGGGGTGTTAGCCAAACGGGTCAGGGCTGAAGGTTTAAGAGTTTGAGCTTCGGACTGCCTCTGTCTTGCGAGGGGTCCAAACATCTACAATCCCAAGAGGGTCCGTGTAGGTACAGGTTATATACTTAGGGAATGAAAGGGGTTCCCATATATGCCTACTTTCAGGTTCAAGTATATACCATATAGAATGTTAGCCTTACTTAACTCCCAGAAGGTGAAACAGTAGCCCAAAAAAACACAAAACGGCCCGCAGGCTATTATTCGCATAATTTGGGGGTGTCCAGGTAATACCCACGATTTGGGGAAAAAACCATTATCACGGCTACTTAGGAGATCTAGGTTATGCATGGGTTCTCGGGCAGGTTTCTAGCCAATAAATAGGCTCGCCGTGGAAGTGCTTTTCACGAAGCTGTTTAGGGTCTACTTGGAGGGTCAGGGGGACTTGGTAAGTAGGTTAATAACACCTATAACCCATACAGTAACCCCAATTGTCCCCATTATTAACCTAGTTACTAAGTCCCCCTGACCCTCCAAGTAGGGTCCGCATTTCAAAAGTGGCGGCCTGTGGGTTGCTGCACTCAAGATCCCAACAATGCTTGGGCCCTACCCTGAACCTTAAACCGTGAACCCTAAACACTAAACCCTGTCCCTAAACCCTGCACCCTAAACCCCCTAATCCCTAGGGCTCCATGTCTATAAATAATACCTACATTGGGCCCCAAGGTCTATGACCTGCATTGGGCTATTTGAAGCCTTAGGGTATGGATATGGTATACCGTGGTCACCTTTTAGGTCCAGTTGTACACTCCTTTGGACCTCGGAATGCTTGGTTGGCCAAGCAGCCCAAAAACCATAAACCCTGCCTTCAGCATTTGGGAGACACGAATCCTAGTCCTAGCCCTGTGTATCTGTCAAGTGGCTTGCACAAGCAAGACAAAGAAAGCGGCAATATCGGGCCTACAGCAGATAGCACGATGTCTTACGATGGCAGTGTTGCAAAGGCTGTGATAAGCCAGAAGCAGAGTGTAACATGGTTCACTGGAAACTACAAAGAGGGTCACCCTTAGTTACATAAGCATAGGTATAAATCCGAAAACTATACTTCTCCTTACCTGCTTCTTATTGCCAAGGACTGGGGGAACAGATCCTTTTAGCAACCCCTACACAAAACCAAATTACAGCTTGCATGGTCTTTCCCCTTCCATGCTTCCTTGCTAACCAGAAAAAAGCCTAACCCGATACTTCTCCCTGTTATAAGCCAACCTTCAAAGCCATCCGCTTAGAAACGCCGAATCCCTAAATCCTTGAACCTGTCGTAGCGCAACTTATAACTATAGGGGAAGCCTTTCCTTGTATGCAGTCTGCCAGACGCGCTGCTAGCAGGTATTCTCACCGTTCCGATGTGCAGGACACGATAGACAAACTCTAATGATGCTGAGGGGGGACTTTGCAGGTGTACACATGCATACGCAAGTACCTAAAGAATGATTCTTTAGGCTCCGAATGCTACAATCCACATGGTTGCGTGCTACATCATTACTTAGGTACTTGGACCCTTCGGGAAGTACAGAAGATGCTACATAAAGGTTGGGCCTATCAGCCCGAATGTCTCGAGACAATGGTCAACTTGTTTAATTAAAGCAAGCCCTACACCCGGAATCCCTCCTGTCGGTCATCTTTATGTTGGAGCCCCCTGCTTCTGTGGTCCTTTGAAGACAGGACCTTCACCTTTAGTTGACCTACAGAACGCTTTCACAAAACTCTTCTCTCCAACACGGCTAAACCGGCTAAATCCCTAAACCCTAAAGCTGAGTTGACCTACAGAACGCTTTGCTATAACTCTTGTCCCCAGGAAGGCTAAACCCCTAAACCCTAAACCCCTAAGCCCTAAACCCCTAACCCCTAAACCCTAAAGCTTAGGTGTGAGAATATCCCGTCAACCCAAACCCTGGGGCTCCCAGCTCTGTTGGTACCTGCTTTGGCCCTACGAGGAGGGGCCCCCTAGCTCTAAGTTAGGTTATAGTGACGATGAGTATGCTTATAAGTCCTCTAACTAGTAGTTCTGGGACCAAAAAGTATAATTCTACAACTAGTACGCCTCTTCTTGTAATGTCTATAAATAAATCCTATTTTTCGGCTATCTGGAGCCCCTTAAAAACCTAGGTATTCTTGAATACTACCAGAATCAGAAATCCCAGGACTCTAAGATCTAAACCCTATACCCTTTGGCCCCTAAGTCCTTGGACCCTAAACCAGGATCCGCGCTGCCGTGCCCTCGGACGCCACGATGACATCACCCTGCTGCCGTTGACTGAGGAATTTGCCTAATCCTCTAGGTCCCAGTTTAGGGTCTAAAGGCCTGTGCAAGTAATATGAACCGAATTCCCATCCCTAAGCCCTATACCCTAAACTCCAAACCCGAAACCCTAAACCCTTAACCCGAAACCCCTAACCCGAAACCCTATCCCAAAGTCATGGAAACAATGTTGGCACCTGAACCTAGCTGCCTGTTCAGGTTTAGGGTTCTAGCTTGAATGATATGGGCTATGGGTTGAGGCTTTAGGGCTAAGCTCCCAGTATCCCCCTCAACAACTCCTATAATATACCCCTTTCGGGAGTTTAGACTACAGCTCATATGGATATGGTGGGCTTCCACAGAATTTAAGTGTCCCTTTTTGGGAAGGCTGACAATAAGGGTTGATATGAGGCCCTTATGTATGGAAACAGAGATGTAAAATTTAGAGGCCACTGCATGAAGGGAATTTATGGAGATAGGGAACGGAAATGTATAGAAGGGGCGTGGGTATGCAAGGGGCAATTAAGTACTGCCGCTGCCCAGCAACAGTTAGACAGCACTTCTCTTGTACTTGTACATGGCACCTAAAATCTATCGGTTGCAGACTTTTACTCCAGGGGGGCAGTACCCAAGGTAAACCCATAAACCCTAGGTCCTAGAGCCTGGAACCTAAGCCCTTTATCCTAACCTCTAAATCCTACACCGTAAGCCCTGAGTCCAGGAAGGCCAGTGGTAAACATAAGCATTTGCACCCTCCAAATGAAAATGGCAGAGGCTCCGGGTGGCCCTGGGAACCCTCATATGCAAAATTAAGGTTCATGAGGAGATTAGTTGGGGTCCTGTTTAAGATTTCGTTGTTTTTGTGCTCTTGGGATGGAGGACGCGGGGCTCACAATCTTAAGCAGTGCCGACATACTTAGCTTATCGACCCTTTTTAATGGGACTAATTCAAACAAGGAATTCATCTGGGCTGACTTCAACTGAGCAACCCGCGCGAATATGAAAACAACCACCTTTTTAACAAACAACGCTCCCTCTACATAGCTCCCTCAGTTGACCAATGACGAGCCCGGATCCTTACCAAGATCACACTCAAACTCAAGGCTCGACAACCTAAACCTTTAGGGTTTTGGCGTTATCGCTCCTTCCTTTTTCTCCATTTTCTCGCTGTCATCACCTGTTTTTTCCGCTATCATACTCCAGAAACCCAGTTATACACAGACACAACAAGTTCCAGGGTGTAGAAGAAAGACAAGCGTGCCCGTCCGAGCTTAAGCTGATAAGCCCCATAGCCCCTAAAGCCCACTTTTTAAAGCCTAAACCTAAACCCCCAAACTCTGATCCCTACCAAGTAAGCCAAGACCCTACAGTACATATTCTCATATGATCCCTTTAAAGATGTCCCTGCTGCCTGAGCGTCCGTCATGCGGTCGATCTCCACAGACCCCGCTTTGGTAAAGATTGTGATGGCTGGGTCTTGCGCCCAGGCCTGAATGTCTACTTGGGGAACCAAATTGCGCTATTGGGATCATGCAAGGATTGTATAGAGCTAATATAGAACTATATGGGACTATCTGGGACTATCTGGGACTATAAAGAACAAGACTTGGATTGAACAAGGACAGTATAGGGATATTAGCTGGGCTAAGGAGTATATAGAATTAGGCTTGGAGGCTTGGGTTCTGGGTTTGAGGTTTGGTCGTTAGGGTTCAGCGGCCTGGGCGCGGTGAGTAGGGTTTAGGGTTTTAGGGTCCCTAAACCCTGAGCCGCTACACCCTGAACCGGTGTGGGGCAGAAGGACCTCTACTCTACCTTTCTCGGGCCCTGGTAGACACCATCCTGGGACTACCGTCGCAGAATTTGCGAATAACTTCTCAAGAATTCTACCTGGACCCCAAAGTCAAATAAGTAGCCCAAGCCCATCAAAACAGCCAAAAAGGCCATGATTATTTAGGGCCTTGGGATTGCTAGCTTGAGCTTCGGGCACGCATGCCATCCGACAAGCAAAGGCAAAATTTGAAGGCTCCCTTCTTGTGATGCCTTTTTTGGAACTGTAAACCAGGCAAGGCTCAACAAGCAATTAGGACCTGGCCAGAGGCGCCATACCCTGAAGCGCGGTTAATGGGCAAAACCCTCCATGGCCCTATGTACCTACACCATGGGGGTTGTCGGAATACATTTTAAAATCACCCCCATAAAGGATCACGCAGGACTTTCTTCATCAACCGTAGGGCCGAAACACTCCTGTGCAGCGGGCTTTGTAACGATCAAATGTGCTGCACCTTACACTGCAGGAGGGTTCCCAAACCCCCAGTCACTCATTACCTGGACCCCAAAAAGAGGTAGAACAATAGCCCCAAACCCCTAAAAAGGCCATTATTCTACATACTTTTGGGGTTAGGGTAGGGTTTAGGGTTGAGGGTGGGGCATGGGGAGGTTCTAAAGGAGCTAAATCCGTTTTGAAAGACAGACTGCAAGGTACGATGTGTCGTAGACTCTCCAATGCCAGGGCCTTTGCCCATGAAGTTGAAACGCTCACCTATCCGACAAGCCAAATTACAAAAATTCACCAAAAATGCTTCAGAAACCCACTGACCCTCAGCAACAAAAGCCCCTAGACAGGCACAGTCATAACACGAGGTCACAGTTTAGACTCCCCAAGGAGCCCAATACCCCTTGATTAGGAAATGTACCTTAAATCGTACTAAGGTTCCTAGTATCAATATATTCCTTAGTTAAGCTATAATTATAGGGCCTCTGACTCTGGAGGCAGGCTCCTGCTTCACATCTGATATCTGAGGACACTTGCTTCACGCTACTTGCAGCAAAAGGCCCACGCATTGATGAGACTTGAATCTGCTGCATAGTAGACGAAGAATGTCCTTGGCCATGAACTCAGAACATGTTTTCTGGAGTTGGATGCTATTATGAGCGGTCATCAACTGTTCATGTTCAGTGTTGTTCACGGTAAGAAAAAGTCACAAGATGGCGAACATGGAAGTTTCGAAAGGAATGCATCTTAGTCTCACTCATCCCCTCACTCATCCCCTAAGGGCCTGCAACCCTTGCCAGACGGCGTATGTGAACTCACACAAGTCTTGGTTAAATACAGCGCCGGCAGGCTCAAGCATCATCACACTTTTTGTACCAAATGCAAAAGACAGGCCTGTTTTATATCTATACCTTGAATCCTGCACTCGGGGAAAAACAATAAAACTAGTGGTGACATCTCGTTTGTGATCCCATGTCCGCGGCAAAGCCGGGCTCTTCAGAACTTGGCCAGCGTGTAACCCTAACTACATAGAGAAGTTTAGGGTTTAGGGGTTGAAGATTTTGGGTTTAAGGATTTAGGGTTTAGGAGTTAGGGTTTCGGGCTTTATGGGTTCTACCTACTAAATGGGAGGTTAGGCTAAGAACTACTCACAGGATGAAGGCATAACCCCAATATATACCCTAAATATTCCTTTAAAGGGACCTAGGGTTTCCATTTTCTTTTCCATTAAACCCCTAAACCCCCAAAATCCCAAAACCCCTTAAACCCCTAAACCCCATAAGGGGGTGTTCCAGGAGCCCAGCAGATGGCCTCCAAAGTAGTTCAGCAATACAATGAGCTCAAATCATACCGGTGCTGTGCTCTTACTTAGAGTCTAAGGCCCTTTAAACCCAAAGGGTCCATGTAGCTATATGGTATATACTTGAGCCTGAAAGTAGGTATATGGGAACCCCTTTAGCCCCTAAGTATATACCATATACCTACATGGACCCTTTGGGAAAGGGCATCTGACCCAGAGCCCTATCAGCCCGGCACCTTCAACCCTGAAGCTTAAGCTCCAGCCGCCAAATCACAGATCCCAAGCACCTAATCCCCAACCCTCAACCGCAAAACCTGAGACCTCAACCCCAAACCCGAACACCTCAAACCTAAGCCCTAAAACCCAAAGCCTAAACCCCAAACTATCAACACTAAATCCTATACTGAACCCTGAGCCGTAAGCCTCAACTGGGTCCAAGACCCCTGTCCAGCTCCTGGAATGATCCAGGCCTCAGCCCAGGGACATTTTAACGGGATACCATGTCTAGGGTTTACCTGAGGATGGTCTTTGTGGAGAGGTTTGGGGCTATCATTTTGCCTACTTTAGGGCCTATTATTTGGGTCCTTGGACCCTTATAGGGTAAGGGTTAGTTCGGAGGTACGGTGACCAACGCGAACCTGGGCAGCGCCAAAGGCCCGTCAGCTTGATCCGAAGAGTCCCTATACAAGGAGGGCGTCCTACTGCTGATACGAAAAAATCTGCATGACCCTAATATACTATAATACCATAGTTCCCAAGGCATAAGGTACTTAGGGTCATGCAGGATTTTTCAAGATGCACCGTAGTTAAAGTCAGGTTGTAGGCAGGATAAGTGTAGTTACAGTATAAGTCCTCCAACTAGTAATTCTAGAACTTAGAAGTCGCTTCTAAATACACATTTACAATTAGGGGCCCCTCTTTGTATAATGTAGGCCCATGATGAATAGCCCTCATGCTTTTGAGGGCCGAATATATTGGGATCCCTATTATAATCGTAATTACATAAGGGGGTGTGGGTTATTCATCAGGGGCCGGGGTTAACTCTCATGCCCTACTGAAGAGCCAAACTCCCCACCCTGCCTCGCAATCCCGGACCCGACAACATGTCCTCGCCAACAATGCTGAACCATAACGCCAAACTACTATTTAGGGTTTAGGGGTTAGGGTTTAGGGTTGCTGTTAAGGAACTTGAATTGGGTTAACATATGATGGGTATGTAGCAAGTAATGCGGCCGCAGATACAAACTCTGAAATCTCAACCTCCGTGACGCTGACGCCCATGTTGATGCTACCGGGAACCGCACCGTAGTTTCCAAACATGCCGGCCTACCTTGCACAAAGACCTGTGACCGCATGCGTCTGGGTAGCCCTAGACCCATACCCAAAGGGTCCATGTAGGAATATAATACACACTTAGGGTCCAACAAGAATCATATAAATACAGCCGGGCCTAAGTATATACTGTATAACTACATGGATCCTTTGGGATATATCCCCAGATCCATAGCCCCGGTCAACGGCAAGCAGAGGCTGATGCGCAGGGTTCTTCGTGGGGACCATAGCTGTCTACGCGATGTAGGGCCACCTGCCTGTCCAGGTCTTCGGATTTATATGTGGTCCAGCCTTATAAAATTGTAGGGAAACGGCTATACACTTTATAGCATGATAGAGAACAGCTACTTTGGGCAAAAGGGAGGCATGCAGCCCATGAAGTTTGGATCCAAAGGGCAACTCTATCTTCTGGGCAGAGGGAGAATGCATCAGCAAGGCCTAAAGAACATAGACCCTCCATGGATTGTAGCCTACACAGAAGATTACATTCCCCTTAGCCCTATAATATGATGACCACTCCACTTGGGGGGGAGATGGGTTGCTATGTTATTTCGAGTGGTGGTGAGCAGAATTTATGCACTTCTTGTGCCTATAGGGCTCTTGACATTATAGGCAAGATCAACCGCGAAGCCAGGCCAACAAAAGCATGCCCCTAAATTGCGCTTATGGTGCCGTGGGACATCGGGCCGGAATAGAGTTAAAATCCATCCTTCCATGCCCTAAAGATAGGGACTTCCGCCAACTTCCCCCACCATAACGCCCAGTTTGTTCGTTGTAATGCCTAATTCTTGGATCGAAGAACATGATCACCATGAAACAGTCTTATAATACTCCACAGATTGCAAAAGTCATCCTAAGCATAATTGTTTACTCCACCTGCAAGCAGCACACGCCCTGCGCCTGTCACGTGAACATGAACTAGTAACTAGTACTCAAAAAGATAGACCTGCAATTCTGAATCTATCTAGTGTCTGGTAGGTTCTCGACATCAGCTTCCCTGAGCGGATCTGCAGAAACAGTGAAACAGGGTGATGGGTGGAAGCGCTAAGTACACATCACGACCAGAAGAGACTTACTAGAAAGAAACGCAGCACCAGAAACGATCCTCGTGCAAACACGCTACACCTGAACCCAGACTCCAAGCCCGAAACCGTCAGCCCTAAACACAAACCCTAAACTTCAAACCCAAACTCTAATCCTAAATCATAAATTGTGAGGCCAAAACCTCATCCCTTAGCACATGGCCTTCTCGCCCGCAGTTGACCTTCCCTATGGGGCCTTGGAGAGGGAGCTCCTAGTATCCCCGTTAATAACATTCAGGGTTTAGGGATCTAAACGCCTCGATTCCCCCTTAATAAGCCCTATAATCTTTCCTATATAATCCCCTAGACATAGACAATCCCCGTTTAAAGGAGTTAAGACTATAGCTCAAATGGGATTAGGCGGCCAGGTTGAGCAACGTCAACGCATTTTAGGGATACAGCCTTACCCTAAAGGTCCAACAAACCTAAATAGTACCTAATCAGGGCTCAAAGTACCTATATAGGAACGCATCTGGCCCCAAATTAACTACTATTTGAGTACTTGGACCCTTAGGGACAGGCCATAGAGTCAAAGGTTTGTCGATGAAGGGGTAGGCAAGAAGATGTCTCTCCCCCAATTACTTTGAACATGCCCCTTGAGTGAGAGGACATACGGTAGCCCACATCTGTTCGGGGAATATTTGGCAGTTCCCATACATAGGGGGATAAACCTAGACAAACAAACAACATACTACAATCTTTTTTTTATAGGAGCCCAAGAAGTACCCCTGATTTTCCGAAGCCCTTACACCATTCGATTCGGGTTGCGTGGGATTCATTCTGAAGGCTCCTTGCAGAACCTTCATGCTTTCTCGGCTCCGCGCACCTGTAGCCCTGAAATCAGCCATTGGAGTATCTGAAAATGTAAGAGGCCCCGGGATTTCAAGGCATCCTTCTTGAAGTTTTTTGAGCTCGGATTGTGAGAAAATGAGATGTTCCTTTTCAGCCAACCACGCAGGACAAAAATCAAGCATAGCTTCTGAACTTTTCAAGACGTCAGTCTAAAACTCAACACCGGCGTTTCTGAAAGCTAGCGTCGGCTTTGGACATCTATCCCAAAAGGACTCCTGAAGTGCTCATAGTCGTCCCCTCAATCCCCTCTCGAATCGCACTGGACACCATGATCTGCTTCTGTTTTAACAAGAGCTCCATGGTGCTTACCAGGGAATCACGGAAAGGATCTCTGCTAGTCCCAACCAGAATGTATAACTTAATCCATGCTGTGCCTGGAGGAATCTTCCACCACCATCCTATGTAGCCCCAATAATGGGATACTGCAGTAGTTTAAGATAAGGTTGATACCAACATTTCTGCATGACCTTTGTATACTATAGTACCATTGCTGGCAAGGTATAAGATACTTTGGGCCACGCAAGATTTTTTGTATCCACCGTAGCTCAGGTGTTGCAAGATTTCTTCAACCCTAACCCTTAGCCCTAAACCATAGAAGCCATCCTGTCATTCCCAACACCAAGGCGGTAGTCTGACCCCTGAGGGTCCCAAGTACCGAAATGGGGTATAGGATATAGAGGCATATACAGGGGACATATGTGGATTCACCGGTTTAAGGGTCCACGTGCCCAAATGTTGGGCAGTCAGGTACCAAACACCATGAAGATTATAGAGCTTGGGCACTTAAAACCTTGGTTATTTTGGTACACTGACCCTAAACTCGATATCCCTATTGGTTCCTAATACCCGTTTATTACAGCCTCCTTCTTTAGGAACTTGGACGCCCTCAGGGTGGATATGTACAGCACCTAGGGCCACATAATTTTAGCAGCCCCAGGAGGAGAATCTCAAGAGGACTTCTCAGGAGAAGCTGCCTGCCGACCCTGAGCCCTTACCCGAAATCCTAAGCCCTAAACCCTGAACCCCAAGTCCTAAGCCCTACGCCCGAAAACGTAAACCCTGCATTTTACTACGTCACCCCAAAGCTCAAAGTTCCTAGGTAGAAGATGGTTTGGGCCCGAGGTACCTGCGTATAGGAACCCGTTTGGGCGCAAATTGGGTTCAGGCTGTAGGGGTTAGGATTAGGATTTAGGGTTTGGAGCTTTGGGCTTAGGGTATTGCATGGGTTATTCTGAAAATAGGAATCATAGTACCGCATCTACTATTGAAGGGTGCCAAAAGGGGACCCTGATATGGGGAATTGTTCCCATGCTATTTAGTTGCCTGGACCCTCAGGGTAGTCTGCTTTCAGGTGCACCATGCCTATTTCAAAACGGCATTTGGAGTTCTGCGCTGAGGCTTGGGCTAGGTTCAGAACTTAATCTTCATTAGCAGCTATAGGATCTATTTGAGCTTTTCGGTGCAGCAAGACCTACGCATACTCTTTGCTCAAAGAGCTGCCAGCTCTATCATCCATCTATGAATCTATGGGACTCTCTGCTACAACCATGCGTCCTTCTCTGTATGCATTGAGCTGAGATCTTTGTTGGGCTCGGGGCTGTTAACCAGAACCCGAGTACCTAAGCACCGGTAGCTTAAGTTGCCGTGTAAACAGCTTGTGGCAGACAGCTTTGCTGGTTAACAAGAGCCTCCTATGTAGTACTTGCTGCTTGCCGGTACGTGGTTAGGATGAAGAGCCTCTGCTATTGTCTTGGAGACTTTCGTGTAATCATTCAGACAAGTGCATGATACCAAAGAACTCTCAACTCTCAAGCCTCAAGCAGGATTCCAAACCCTCAACCCAAAACTCTCCAGCCCGACATCCTAGACCCTAGCCCAAAAACCCCCAAACGCAGGGGTGTTCATGTCCTGTCCCACTTGTTCCTCCATAATGGCAACCTAACCCCAAACCTTTGTATATGACCCCAACCCTAACACGAACTCTCCTTGAGCGTATCCTGGCTTGCTGTTCAGGAACTTAAGTTGAATTACCATCATATGGGTATATAGTAAACAACATTGTTCCCCCATTACAGCACCTTGAACCCTAAAGCCTAAACCCTAAACCCGCTTAACACAACCCAGCATTTCACGACTTCGCTTTCACGACCAGGCTACTTCCCTGCTCACAGATAGTAAGGATGGTCCTTGCTGTCAGGAGCCTATCTTTGGGTTTCTGGGGTTTGGGGCATAGGGCTTCGGCCTTAGGATGTTCGGGGTTTTGGGGTTTGGGATTCATGGGGTTCTGCGGTTTTGATGTTGGGATCTTATTTTCTAAGGCTCTTACGCTGTATCTGGTGCAGCGCTTCTGCTTTCTGAGCTGCTCATACGAACCTGAAAACCTAATCATGTGAATGCGCTGTTGTAAGATTCCGTTCGCATCGCACGCGCTTATGCTCCATGAGCCGTCCACCTCCAGGTCTATGAGTGGCCTGCTGCAGATCCCTCAGAGAATGCTATGTCCTAGGGCTCCACATAGCCCATGGTAGCTAATACGCATAGACTTTACGGCCCAATGTAGGTAATATTAAAAGATTTAATGCCATAGTGATGAGGTAGTAAGACACTTGCTCAGTTTTCGCCGCTATGGCTTCGCTGCTTGAAATTTGCGAGTTTGATTCACTTGCAGTTTTGCAGAATTAGGGGTTACAGGTTAGGAGGACCCCCCACCCTGTAATAGTGGTGTAATAAGAATATGAGAGGACCCTAACATAATCCCTATTATCCCTTAGTCACTATTACTGGGTGGGGGGGTCCCCCCTAGCCTAAACCCTAAACCCTAAACCCCTAAGTTAGGTTACAGAAGAAGCTTTAGGTGTCCAGAAATACCGTAGCTCCTACCCGGCTTTCATGCCTCAATCATGCTACTAACAGCCCAGAGAGCCCAATATAGCTTAATCAAGGAATATGCCTATAATTATACTAGGACCCTTAATATGATTTGAGGTCTATTCCTTAAATAAGGGATTTTGGGCTCTTTGGGAGTGTTAGAGGGGGTGCCAATTGTTGAGTTTAGGGCCCAAGATTTCTTTATGCTACGTGCTACGAACATAGATACTGCATCTCCCTAATGGCAGATCATCCCCTGTGATGTACTCATACAATATGAGCTATATAGTCTAAACTCCTAGTATTACCCTTAATAACCCCTATAGTAGTTCCCTATATAATCCACTATATAACCCCCCTTTAAGGAGCTTAGACTATATCCCATATGGTGCTTATTTGTTGTAGGGTGGGGAAGCGGGGAGGGGGTTTCTATGAGGGCAAGGAATTACACTTGAAATTAGGGTTTAGGAGCCCTGAACCCTAAACCGCGTGGAGTACACTTGGGGTGAAGGTTTAGGGTGTAGGGGCACGCTCCAAAGCCGACATGGCATTCTAAACTCCGTCAGGAAGGTTTAGGATTTGGTTTTAAGGTTTAGGATTTCGGGTTTAGGGTTCCTCTTGGGTACGCAAAGGCCCTAAAGAAGCACGGTGCCTCTTACTTGCCCAGACCTGTGGAAAGATCCCAAAATTAGATCCCCGCCGAACCCAAAACCCTACATCCTGGATCCTAAACCCCAATTCCTGAACCCCGGCCTACACCCGAAAGATCAAACACCCACCTGGACCCCTCAAAAGTATGTAGAATAAATGACCCCCCAAAAGTATGTAGAATAAATTCTAGCCTTTTGCGCAGTTTTGCGGGTTTTGCGTCTATTATTTCACCCACTTCTGGGGTTTAGGACCCTAAGCCCTAAACCCTAAACCACTAAACGGTAAAACCTTATTCCCTAAACCCTAAACCCCTAAAACCTGAACCCTGCGAACGACACATTTGGGCCGGGCTGCGGGAACTTTTCCAGCCATGCCTTGCCAAGCTTCACACCGTGCTTCTTCCTGGCTGCGAGGTTTAGGGGGTTTAGGGATTCGGGTTTAGGGGGTTCAGGGGTTTAGGGGTTTAGGTAGATAAGGGTTTATAGGTAGCTCAGGGGTTCGTGATTTCGACGGCTTACGATTGAGGGGTTCAGGGATTTGGGGTTTGGGAGTTGGGGTTTGGGCGATTCTGAGGTTAAACGGCTTGAGGTTTTGGAGGCTCAGGTTTAGGGCGACTGCGTTTGGGTTTAGGGCTGAAATGTCACTGAGTATTCAGGGATTGTTAGGGGTTGGGCTCTTATGTAGGGGTTTAGGCTGAGTTGTTCCCTGTGTTTGGGGGATTTAGGCCTTTGAGTGATTTCGAGAATTTGTCATTGGTAAACCCTAAACCCTGCACCATGACAGATAGCCAAAATTCTATGCTTTGCTTGACTGACAACATCCCTTGCTTGGCGTGCCATATACCGAATGCTCCATGTACGTAATGTACTATACTAAAGGCCCAAAGGGGTTCCCATATATCTACTTTAGGGTCCAAGCCTTTACTACATAGCTACACACACCCTTTGAAATTTGGGCATCAAGGGTTGAAGAGTTAAAGCTTTACCTGTACCTTCGGCATCCTGATGTGTGTGTTCCTTACATTGCAGGTGTTACTCGATTTAAGGCTCAAGCGTACGCTAAATACAACAAGTTGAGCACACTGATTTTGGAGCTACTGCTAGAAGCATTGAAACATATTTGAACATCCAAAGCGTTTGCCGCAAACTCTTGTGTATGTGTGCCTGAGAGGGTGCAGATCTAGCGCACAGAATGCAAGTAGGGATGTTCTTACAGTCACAAGCTGGGAATTACAAGACTTTCCCTGACTGCTCTACTTTGTTCTTTCCAAGGACAAAAAGCACGAATGCTACATTCCAGTGAAGGGGAAGGAGCGCTCCTGAAAGTACAGCATGGTGTTTCCATAAATCAAAGGCTCCGATACAGACCCAAAATTTCTGTAATACTTACCATAAAGACTCCCACAACCCCAGAATGGACCCAAAACCCTAAACCTTAAANNACCCCAAACCCTAAACCCTTGCAATGAAATCCTGAAACCGCAGCATACCGCTGCCAGAGTCACAGTTTGCATGGGGCAGCTTTGGACTTCCAAAGCTTAAGGTTCAGGGGGAGCTTTCTAAGGTCTAGCGTTGCAAAGATGAAAATCTTGAGCTGTAAAGGTTGAGGTTTAGGGTTACAACGTTTGAGGTTTAGGGATACAAAGTTTAAGATGAGGGGGTACAAAATTTAAGGCCTGGGGAGGGGGGGGGGTGACTTAGAGCA
>CAJNIZ010044175.1:29674-51792 GCA_905231905.1 Symbiodinium pilosum | reverse complement strand
GCTTGCAGCAACAATACCCCTTCATGCTACCATGCTCAACTCACGCTCGCCACAGAAAAACAACATGACTACTATGAAGCTGGTCATTTGCTCTTAATGATTTCGAGCTTCTGAGGCTCATGGCACGACCCAGGGCCCCGGCACCCCAGATCCCAAGTACATAGCACCCCAGCCCCGGGTCAGGTTTGTTGTTTCTCGTCGGGATATCCGCGCTGTTTTTGAAATAAACCTTCCGAAACGACCCAACAGTTTCCTGTCTCAAGGTTCCCAGAAAAACCTTCAGCATTGTCCTGTGGCCCCATGAGCATGCACCTGGACACATACAAGCCATTCATGTATGAACTGCCCTGCGAAAACAAAACTTGCAACTAAAAAAAAAAAGCGGATTGTTGTCTGTTGTTTGTGTCTCATTTGAAATCTGTATGTAATGTTGGCCAATAGTTTTAGGACAGATTGGGGTTTGTCGTCCAGATCGTTGTTTTTGGCTTGTGGCTTGCCTTTTTGCTTACTGACAATACTACTAAGACTTCAACACTAATACTGATGCTTCTGCTGAAACTTATACTTGACTTATACTCATAATCAAGTACTGATGCTTGTACTAAGCCTAATATTCATTCCTACTCAGACGAATAGTTATGCTGAAACTAATAGTCATACGAACAGTATGTATACTCATACTTCCAGACACTAGCTTTCATACTCATACGCGTACGAACACATTTAACTTGCTCAGGGCTGGGCAACGTAAGCAGACGGTATTGACTGAGGCTCTGCGATTTCGAGCTCGACACGCAAGCTTTCAAGTTCCAAAGCCAAAAGCCTATGCAAAAAATTGCCTAGGCCGCCCAGATGTCCTGAAATTAAACAAGACTCCTAAACGATTCCACTAAAGAAGGTCCCTGTTCTCAGTGGACTAGGTCCCACAGAAGTTGTTGAGGGCTTGGCAAAGTACTTACTTGGTATTGCTGGAGCTCTGCGATTTAGAGCCTTGAGTCTAGAGATCCAAGCATTAAAGCTGTCAACCAAAAATCATGACAAAAAGAAGCCTGCGTACTCAGAACCGAGTGCTGAGAAAGACTTGCTGAGACTTGTCCGCTGCCAGAGGGATATGGCTTTTCAAGCCTATCAGAGTAGTGGGACCTCGTTAGCTTTATAAACCTGAACTGAATGTTCTTCTTCTACAACAAATTTAGTTCCAAAGGAAATACCACATGTTCCCAAAACAATTGCACGGTCATGCATAAATCTGGCAAAGTTGACATTAGCGATGGTACCCGACCAAGAAATTCTGAACGAAGCATCCACAGCAAATGAAACAAGCTGCGTAAGATACCTGCAAGAAACAAAGTACGAAACGTAGGCTGGAGAATAAGGTGAACTAAGGTCAGAAACAAACAAATTAACAAGTTTAATGACAAGCTTTTCTTCTTGCACACTTTCAAAGCACAGGGTTCAAACCGAAGATTGATCTTACTCTCTCTTTGCGCTAAACACACTGGACACCAATAACTCGAACACTACGAGTCGTTCGGCCTTTGATAGCTGAAATCAAACATTTCATTTCCCAAGCAAACATTGATATGTACTCTCTTTCTCAATCCCTTTGCTAAGAGCAGAAAACATGTCGGATTGAGAAGCCATCTCCCGGTTCTCAGCAACAATCATGAGCTGGGGGCTGTAGCTGCAGTGAGCCTCGGTGCTCAGTGCAGGACTGGATCTGCATTCTGAGGTTACAGCTTCAAGGAGTTTTGGGTACGGCCCAACGTGACGGGATGCAAAGAGGGAAGCCAGACTTGGAAATCCCATGGCGCTTGAAATCTACGAGCTTTAACCTGTCCTTTCCCGAATGATCGAATGGTCTGGCAGCTAGCAGGTGGGGTGACCTTGCGAGTGGGGATGGGAAACGTTGGGGCTGGCAGTTGTGGAAGCGATTCTGCAAGGTTTTGCGAGAGTTCCAGGGTGAGCTGTGGAAATCAAAATTGGCAGCCTTATGCTGATGGGAATATTGCATGATACTGATGTTGTACGATTGAAAGAAGGGGCCAAGTACAATGATACTGCGCTCGGCGCAGCAACAACACGAACACTAGGCTTGCATGTTTCAATCTCAGTTTTTGGAAACATTTCAGAGGTCGTGCAATTGTTGGCCGGAGTTTGTACCAGAGTTGAGCTGCCTCAAAAACCCAACAGCGGGGTTTTGCAGACCAGATGGCTACCGCATTGTCATCGTACTACTTCTGACATCAAATCCATTATTACATGAAAGGCCTGTCTAGCCCTAGACGTAGCTAACGGGCCTTACATCGTTCAGCATCCCCCAGCCCTCAGCCCAAAACTAAGCAGACCAGCCTTGAGTTCCAGGAGGTGCCGCCACAACACGCTGGCCTTGAGTGCTGCATCAGTCTAACAGGACCATTATGGACCCTTGCATGTTTCAATGTTGTCCGAGAGGCAGGAAGTTCCAAGCTTGGTGGATTTGAGGCTGAAGGCTTGGGATTGTCTGCGCAGTAGGGCGTCAAGGATACAAGGTTTTGGTTGGGTGGCAAGCAGCCTGCAGAATACAGGCAATGCTTTGGTTTGAGAATAGCCCAGCTCACGTGATCAAGAAGCCCAATCAGGTGGCTCCCACGATGCCAGAATAACCCAAGATCTTGACTCCCCAGCCAACCTGTATTAAACGACCTGCACGGCTCTCAAGCTTCAACCCCAACATTCTCTCCACAATTCCCGGCCAACTCTCGGCCCATCAGGTCCACGATCCGCGTTCGATGCTTTCCTCTCAACCCTAGGTCCAAAACAATGAACCACTGGATCGTGAGTCTTCCACCCGGAACCTGCACCTCAGACTATCAACTTCAATTCGCTTGAGCCCAACCCCAAAACTCCCAGCCCAAAAGTATGGACCTGAACTCTTGGCCACGAACCCTCACTTTGCAACTTTTCTCCACAACCTTCTTCTTCCTGGTGGTTCTCTGTTGCCTCTCCCTCTTGCAAGTGGCCTTCAGCCGGAGACTTGCCGCAGTGGAGGCACTGAGGCGCTTCCTTGGAAACTGAGTATGGAAGCCGGAGGAGTGAAAGAAGCCATACAGCTTAGAGTCGACCTTTGATTGAAAGGCAGGAGAAGTGATCCAGGGTTCGGGGTTCCGAAGAGTGCCGGAACATGTGAGAGCCCGTTCGACAGCCTTCTTGCAATAGAACCCCCTTCAGTTGTTGGTTTGTCCATTGCCAAAAGTACAGATCCCGTCAATCAAATACACACGGCATGCCGCATCCTGGTCCTATTACCTCAGCCCTGCACAAACCCCACAATTGCAAGGAGAACCAGATGAGATTCAGGCGTCTGGCTTTATTAGATAATTTGCTTGATGAAGTAATCATCGTTAGCTTTATCATGAAAGCTGACTTCTTGTATTCCAGGATCATTATGCTTCGAGGCATACCGGCGGGTTCGGGTGTGACCGGTATCGAGACTTGTAGGCAGCCAAACTGCTGTGGTGCACAGTTTTTGGTTGAGAGGCGAACATGCAACATCCGTAAACGCCTATAGTGATTCTCCCAGCTTTTGGTCGGCTCAGGCTGTTCGGCGGAACCCAGCATTGGGCACATACCTGGGGCGGTGAGATGGCCTTGCTTTTGAACACTCCTCCTGGGCCAACGGTACATATTTCTCTATAGAGACCTCCAGAGATACTTCTAACAAACTACAATTTTGGCAGGGTCGCACTTGACAATGTCCAATACTCCTTGCTTACTCCATGATGAAGCGACAGAAGCACCTGTTGGCACAGCCACGGGTCATGGTTTTCAATGTGCCGCGATCCAAATTGTGCTCCCTTGCTGCATGTTCCAGTGAGGTCAAATCTGTCCGCACGTGCATGAAGGTCCTCCGGAACCTAAGCTGCTTCCACACAAGTGCAGAATTCATTGAGCTCACAGCTCAGTCCCAAACAAGCTGAAGCAGGTAAATACGTGATCAAATTTGCTAATGTAGTGTTGGTTCAAGACAATCCTGTGTATACCATACCTTGCCTACGAAATCTGGCTCCCCAACGTTCGCATAAGTTCAAAGGCGAAGTCACAAGTGCGTATCAGCTATTGTTGTAGATCTAAATGCTCGCCGGCAAACTGTATGAGGTTGAAAATCATGCCCTGCTTTGCGACGGCTTCTTCCGTAACGCTGTGGAAGGGCTCGTAGACATCCTTGCCATTTTTCCTTGCATCAAGCGATATCTATGCAAGACATTGAAGCTCCGCCGTTCATCTTGTCTGGGAGATTGAGCAGAGGTTTGAGACTGGGGGCATCTTTGCATCTTCCGTGTCATCCCCACATGCCTGGCGTTGTAGGTTTTTCGGGCCTCATGCGTTTACCAGGGTCTTTGTTCTTGTGACATACAGCATTCAGTGCATTGAGGAACTTGGGATGAAGGGAATGAAAGGGCATCAGAGGATCTGAGAACACCGACACCGCCATGGCTTGTTACTCATGCTTGCCAGCAGCTTCCAAGCCCTACGTGCATGCAAAAAACAGAATGTTCAGAAATGGCGTACTCAAGGTGTCTACAGAATCTGGAAGAAGTTGGGATGGTAATTGTGCTGGTACTGGCCCCTCATATAACTCGAGGAAAATCAACAAAACACTCCTGCATTATACTTATACCACTAAATTTGCATTGGGCCAATACAATATTCTCAAGAAGCGGAGCGTCTGCGTCTTTACCCCAAAGAGCCGCAAGCAGCGGTCGTTCGGGGTGCCCGTGTAAAGCCTCACCGTGAAACAGACAGGCCACAAAACAGAACTTGTAGAAGCGGTTTTAAGTAGACGGCAACCAAGTTTGCGAGATTTACCTCGTTCTACATGCTCCCACGGTACCATTGAGAGGTTGTTGTTCAGGTTGGCGGACACGGCATGAGGTGTTGCGCAGCTTCCTGAACTTAAGCCCAAGACCTGCAAACATCAAATCACTGAACCACACGAACCCACATGGCGGCCCCTCCAACTGCCAAATCCCACATATCGAGTCACAAGCCTACACCTCTTCATGAAAAGGCGTGGTTCTGTTGCCGTACGCAACACATATATCTTCAGCTCCTACAGCCCAGAATTGGATTGGAAAAGAACTAATCATAAAACATCTTTTCTGGAACCGCCAAAGAGACTGCGCACTCCAAACAACACCCTCATGTCTTCCATCACTGCCTGGTTGCATCAGCTTCGGCCTTGCACCCAGTGCTCGCTGGAGTTCCTCTGACAATGCCCGATCTGCATGGGATCGGTGCACCTCAAGGTCTTACAAGCTGAAGGTTGAAACATTTAAGGCAGTTTCTGTGGGTGCTTGGGGGTCTCTACACTAGTGCATCTTAGCATGAGACACATCAAATACAAAAAGGATGATATAAAGCTTACAGCTTCGCAGCTGCAAAGTCCTAAAACCAATATCTGCCCGAGAGCTTTGATGAGGGTGTCGGGGCTACAGTCAATTGCTGTTCATAAGGCTGAAGCTATTGAGCAGTGCACGTCAGGGTGGGGGAATGGTGGGAGTACAAGACAGTGCGATCTGGCAGTGTTGTTCTAGAAGGATGCGTGTGCAAAGGTGTGCTGACAGAAATCATGTCCTCAGCCCTGAACCTTCAAACTTTTGATTAACGCAAAACCCCCGAAAGGCCCGCAGCACCCAACCCTAGCATCCCACAAAGTGCAGCCTTCAACCCCCATCTAGCCTCGTCGGCTAAGAGCCCAAGCTTGCAATCGCCAGACCCTCCAGCTAATCCCGCGAGCTGGGAGATGCTGCGACCACAGAAGCTGGCGCTTTACACTAGTTTATGTGTTTGCTACAGCTTCCATGTCATGTCATACTGTTGATAAGACCCGAGCCTAGCAAGTGGTCGCATCTAATTTCAGTCGGTACTGCGATTTGTACGACCAAAATGGTGCACGCGTAGAATTCTGACTCCGGTCTCCGCACACTGACTGCCTACCATATCGCACCAAACCTAAACCTGACCTAGACATACAGGGCCTAAAGCAAATCTTGTGAACCAGGTACCTCAAATCGGCTCCTGCTGTTCCTGAGGGAGCTGAGTCTCCACGTGCGGAAAACACTGAAGCGTGACCTTGCGTGCGCTGAAAGGGCAGATTTCAAAATGTGATAAGATGTGATAAGTTCCAAATTCAAACGCAAAGTCCAGACCTTCTGCCTCTGAAGCCAAACGATGTATCAGGCCAGGTGACGCCAAGGATGAGGCGCTCACCACTCTTTAAGTCCTCAAGCAAATCTGAAAGGTTGGAGTGTAGTCCTCCTGTGCAAAAAGCCCCACATTGCGGAGATCTACCGAGATCTATTCTAGTCCACTTGAAAGTAACGATTCCGGTGCGAATCCCCATTCCCATCCCAAAACACTTGACAGACTTAATGATGTTCATGACACCAAAGCCCGTCTGTAAATCCACGATGGTCCACAAGCCCTAGGCAGATGACCTCTTGGAATCAAAAAACCACATTCGTGGAGATGCTTGGAAGGCAGGTGCGGGTTCGTGGCTCGAGAACTCCAATATTTGGTTGGCAAGCTGGACCTAAGCAAGCTACATCAACGGACGAAAGAAGCTGCCAGCAAATCGACATGCGTGATGTCAGCTTGGTTTCAGGTTTTGACTTTCGTGTAGACTCCTTGCTTCACGGGGTAGCGGGCTTGACCAAGGCTAGGGCATGTCTTGGGGTTCTCTGGCGAGATTTGGTCGGCAACCGCTTGCAATATCTCGCAATAAATTCGCGCGTCTGTGAGGCCTTGAGTAGATGATCCCGTGGCAATCACTTGCGCATCCTTCCTGCTTCCAAGTGCGCAGACCCACTACAAATGTCGGCCATTCCAGAAAACGGGCTACTGCTTCATGTCGCACTCAAAAACACATTGCACATTGCAGCCACACGGTGCTACCACAAGGCCAGTTCACCATGCTGTCTCCGACGGTGGAATTGCGTTGGAGGGCTGGAAGAGACCCTTGCAGCCATGGAGGAACCTTTCAATTCACACAACGAAACGACTCTTTCACAGAAAACCTTCCAACGTGAGAATGTCTATGACCTAAGCAGCATGTACCCGACCGACACATCTAGAAAACTTCAAAGTTTTCTATGCCCTGAAACGTCAAGAGGGTCAGATTCCAGTCATGTCAGCTCCTTCCATGCTGCGTCGAGCCCGGATGCTGAGGTCACGTGTCTCACGCTGGGCGGCTTCTCCTAAGCGCAAGAAACTTTGGGTTGAGGCTTGAAGGAGCACAACCTTGGGCGGGCTGTTATGGAGCCAGCCCACCGTCAGGAGGCATGAGAAGCCCTGCCAGCATCCATATAACCAGATTCTGAAAGAATGGCACTGAGCACCTGGGATGCGAGCACGTTAGGGCACCCATTAAGGCTACAAAATGCCCTAAGCAGCAGATTCCCAAAACAAGATTCAAGCCATTCTTGAAACAAATCAGTGTGACCCTCGCACCCCGGAACTTTTCTGAACACGTCACCCTAACACCTAAGCTGGTAATTAGTAAAACCGTGAAGCGGATGACAGCTCCAATCCTAGAAGCCCAAAGCTCCAACTCCAACTCAAAATTCTAAAGCCATAACGGAGCAGTTAATAGCACAGGCCTTGGCGCCACTCGGGATCTTGTAGTGGGCAAAGAAGTCCTCAAACTCCTGAGGCGCCCGTGAGGAAGCAGGGGTGAGGGTTTGTGAGTCGGTTACGGCACTCCTCACCCAAACTCTAAAGCCTGAAGCTTCGAAGCAACCCCTGCACCCTTTCTGTAGGATGTCTTTGCACAAAGCTGTTGGATGTGAGGAGTAGTGCTGGATGCTGATCAGTGCTTTGGATCCCCCTAAGCAAAAGTGGACGCCTTTTTAGGAGGGAAGGGGGGGACCGCCCCAAACAGATTTGGATCCTAGCTTTAAGTAAGACTCAATAGCGAGGATCAGCTCAGGTAAATGCTCGGAAAGGTTTCGGAAACGATTGTGAAGGATTCAGAAGGGCTTCAGAAAGGTTCAGAAGCATTCAGCCGTTTTAGAATCTGTTCAGCAGGCGAGCTCAGTAGCCGTGCGGCGCCAACATAAAACTATAGGCCAGTCTGGGAATTATCCTACGTAAAACGTCATCGGCTTCTTTTATCTAGCTCTTATCCCCTTCCCTTCAATAACATATTTTTCATTACGCTATTGGTTGCATCGCTTTTTTTTGATCTGGCACGCGCCGACAATTTGTATCAGTTCTGCATAAGCCGTAGTGAGCCGGGATCTTATCAGGCAGGTGTTGTTGAGTAATTTAATTCAGGGGGAGAGTTGCGGAGGTCAGGAGCTTTTGAAGCAAGTTCTATAGGAGCTAGAGGGTAGGGAGCTATAAAAAGAGATGGCTTTTTCTCTGTAGAATCCCTAGCGGTCCCAACTATTTGAAATAAATTAGCACCCCCGAAACAGGGTAGCTGCTGGACTAGCCCTAAAAAATCCAGAAGCTTCGTATCTTGGAAGCATGGTACTAACCCAATGATATCCGTTTCTGTTTGTATTAGGTCTTCAATGCATGACTAAGAGACTAGGTAATCCTACCCAATTCTGGAAGGCAAATAACGAATTAGCCCACCTAACTGAACAGGAGAGTGTTGAGTCATTTCGCCCAAACTTCTCACAGTTCGGAACCACCACACGATCGGCGACATAAGGACAAACGAGAGATGGAAGACTCAAAAACAGCTTTGAAAGTGCTGGATGCACTGCTGACAGCAAATGCTAAAAGTTGGGAGTTAACTTTGTCACTGCTGTTTGAGACGTCTTTGCGTGCTTGCCTTCTTGCAATACTCCTTCAAGTCTTCGGCGTGGACTCCACCTAAGTTGAGTCACCTGACCCACGCAGCGACGCAAACCAACAACACGGAAACACTGAGCCATCTCGCCCGGCCTGCAGAGCAAGCTTTGGCCCGTTGATTCAGATTTCAAGCTGTACCCCAGCCCTGGTCCTTGGTCGTCTGCAAGGCGAGGTCCAAACGGTCAGTGACCACAACCACGCATGTAATGCCTTGATACCTCAGGCGTGAAGCTTGAGGCTTGAAGCCTAAACACGAGCCACAAACGCAAATGAACACACTCCTGTTCTTAAAAACATTTTGACGCCTCAAGTGCATGCTCCTCAGACTGCTGTGGTTTGGCGCGAGATTGGATTGCAAGATGAGGCAACACTGCTCACAGCTATGACCGAAGCACAAACTGCAATGGGCTTTTGCCACATCTTTTCATCTACAGCTAACATACTCAATCAACAAGCATCGAACCTACCTTATGATCAGAATAGTGCTGAAGGAGTCGCTTCATTGCCACCAATGCCATGCCTTCAGTATGGGGAACGATGCGCGCGCACTGGTTTGCGTTGCTTGTTGTTCTGGAGGTTTTGGGCCTGTGGTCTTGATGGTTCATGTATCAAACCTCTACCAGGCATCTCAGAGATCTCAAGTCCAAAGCAGTTCACGGTCTTCAAACGTGAACAACGCAAATGCTACACGCGCTCAAACAAAAATGGCATGGCAAAAGACATTCTGAGCGCAGATGACTCCTTGCATGCACACCCACTCACCAAATTTGCAGAAGTGTTTGAGGCTAGGCAAGCTCCGAAGGTCAGTGGGTATCATAGCTTCGGCAAGCACCTGCCAATTGGCAGTTTCCAAGTGAATGCATTCTGCTCTTAGTTCCCACTTGGCGCGCGCCGAGCAAGCTTCCTGGAGGCGCCTTCTCAAACCGCAGATCTATTTACACCTTAAGTGAAACCTGCTGGACTCGGCTGCAAAACGCTGCACTCCGGGAAACTCCAGGAACCCTTGATCCAGAAAAAAAATTGCCCAGCTGCAGGCCATCTCACGTGTCTTGCCAGATCCGCGGGGATGGTCAAACAGGAACACTTGGAAACGAGTCCAGTGCTTGACCTTGAGACTGTCACTTGGGGTCTTGTTGCCTTCATCGATCAGGGGCCGCTCCGGGCTAAAGTCAGATTGTCAGGATCATGTAGCACTGTAGGGGAGGGCCTTGAGGGGCCTTAAACACAATTATGGCTGAATGAAGTGCCAGCGCATTCTCTCGCGGTAGTGTGGACTCTCAGCCAGGGAGTTGAGGTTGCACACTTCTCGTTGTGGAAGTGCGACCCAACTAACTTGCAGAAGCGAAACATGCGTAACACCATAAACAAAAAGGCACGCCAGTCCATCTTGCAGCTCATTGTTGTCGTGTACGCACCCGTTTCATTGCCTGAGGTGCTTGTGGCCCCCTTGTTTGTTAGAAGTTGAGTGGACAATGACACCACATCCGCAAACGCCTCAGGGCGTGCGCAAGTTAGGTCCGGTCAGTCGTTGAGCATGCCGATCCTGAATCCAGGTACTGGCAACTCAAACCCTACACTTAGCCCCCAAAATTAAAACCGTGGGCCACCATTGCACACCTGAAGCCCGTCCAAGCCCCTGAAGCAGCATGCTGCTAACACCCACGCATCCCTCAATTCCGAATCGCTCAAATTGGGGTTCAAAGCGACTGTTTTGAGGATCGCCTCCTCCTGCCAGTGCTTCGGCTTCTGCTTGTAAGCTGCCTGACAGAATCAAGTGTTGAGGATTGCTGATTGGAGAAAGGAGAACTACGGACCTGTGGGCTCACTCAATCTTTGCTGCTCGCTTAAAGGATTTTGAAGTTTGACTTCTCCCGGCAGAGTCATGGGTTACAGTATCTTGAACCCTTCACATCCGAAGCGTGGCCATGGAGCTTCCAGTCGTGAAGCCTTAACAAGTTGACGGGCGTCAACTGGCTACAAGCCTCCATTGCGCGATGTAGGCAGCTTGAGACAGCACGAGCGCTGGCCGGCATCTCTCGTGCACGCAGAGCTCCTGCAGAAAGGGCCAATCCCTGAGCCAAAACTGGCTGTGGGGACAAGCTCATCAGGTCCACAAGAAAAGAATAGTTTTACTATCATCGTTCAGGAAGCCAATTTTGCATCAAGTCCTTCAAGACCGACAAACAGCTGAATTCAAAAGTGCGCTTCCAGGAACTGATGCAAAGCAGATGTGTGGTTCAAGTCTTAATCTGCTTGCCGGTCAAGCACGATGGCTGGTTTTCCGAGCTTAGTGGAGAACCGTCGCATTTGTAATTTCTCAACACACGGGCAATCTTCCGGTTTGCTTGTTCTCGAAAACGGCGAGGCATGCAAGTTTAGGGAGCTTAGAAGGCCGCCATAGTACAGTAACACGATTTCTCAAACACAAATATCCTTCAACGCTTTTTAAGCAAAGACCTAGATCTGGCATCTAACACCTGGCGGGGCCGCTGGCACGTAGAGGCGACTGAAATGAGCTTTCATGCCCAAACCATATACCAGTCACGTCCATGGAGCCATGACCACATCCAAATCAAAGAGCCCAAACCCTAGTTCTATTCATTGTCGAGTGCGTCCATGTTGAAGAGCATCCATGCCCAAACCATGATTGCCTCCACCTTCACAAATTCCTCGAGATGAAAAAGCATCCATGCCGACGAAAAATGAAAAGGTCACCAAGTAGAGCCCAAAGTTCCTTGCGCGGTAAAAATACATACCCTAAACGGAACAATAAAAAGACCCTGACTCAAAATTGCTCCGGGGACGCCTCCAGTTTGAAGCAACCTGACCAAGGCCTGAAATTGGAAAAACCTAATAAGCTGAACTCGTACTTTGGAGAAATCACGAATAAGACCCTCATTTCTTGCATAGTCCCAGCAGCTGACGGCCTTAATTTGAAAAAGTCCCTAACCCGGGTTTAATTTGGAATTGTTCTCAACATGGCCCTATTTCGGAATAGTCCGTCCATGATACGGCGTTGATTTGCAATAATCGCTAATAAGACCTTAATTTGGAATAGTCCGAAATGAGTTCTTAATTGGGAGGAATCCCACCTAAGGCCTACGTTGGAGATTGCCCATGAAAGGCCTTCCGTGGAGGAATCTGCTGCTCAGGCGTTTCAACTGCTTTTGCGCCAAGAAACCGAGTTGCTCACGGGTATTGGGCTGGGAAATCGTAAAATAACTCTTGATACTGGCACACACTGACTAAACCGGAATCATGGCATCGCAGTCCGGGCCGTGTAGAAGGGGAAACTACACCCAAAACCTTCATAAACGTCCAATCCATTCGGAAACCATCAGTTTCCAAGTACACCCGCGAACAATTGTTTTCTACATTATTTGGGGGGTCTGTCCTTCCTTATGCATAGCGCAAGGGTTCTCGTTTGAAGGTGCGTGGGTCTGGGGCCAGACAGCACCGGCATCAACATTATACTGACGCTACTAACATGACCGCTACCACCACAATCACCTGAATCTCCAAACCGTACACATGCTGCGGCCGAGACCGAGTTCAATACCCAACCCCTCGAAGCTGCGACAGCTGTGTCACAAGAGACGTCTTTAAAGAAAAAAGCCATCTGCTGAACTGGGGAAGCATAAATCTGTATGTCTAGGAGTCCGGGCCTGCAGCGTGTTGGGTTTTGCGATTTGAAAACTTGGGTCTCAAAAGTCTTGAGATCGAAGGTTCCCGGGTTAAGGCTTACAGTTTTGGCTTCATTCATATAAATTTGCCGCGATGTCCCATGCAAACCTCGCCCCACATCAGCAAATCAGGAGGGCTGTGGGATCCATCGTACATGATTACATCTCTTCATGTCCCTGACAACCCCACATTTTGAGAAACAACAACAGTATGATGTAGGAAGCATCAGTTCAGTGCGTTCGTGTTAGCGTTGGCTGTGCCTGTCTTCCTGCTTGTAACGTATTTTCTTCTGCAAGTGTTCATTATTCGACACCCAGAAATGATGGCGCAAGCCCCCCCACGTTTGCCGTATTTGTAGACGTGGAGCCCCGAGGTACGACTTGCAAGCCCCCTTTGTGCAAATTTTGGAATGCCCTGGCTATTGCTGAAGTACTATTTGAAAGAACGTGTCTATCTTATATCCGTTTTTAGAATACATAAAAATGTAACAACAACAACAACAACAACACAGATTGTGGGCATACCGTTGTTTGGCGTCTGGGGCGCGCAATATGTCGAGCCATGAAGATCCAAGCTGTAAAAATCACACCCCTTTGGCGCGCACAGTTGACGGAGATGCCGCTCCCACTTTCACAACGCAATATCAAATTCGTTTGATTCAAGGCCTTAACCAGTTATGAAATTCGCTGAGATTACATTTATAAGTATGGACCCAGGCACGCAAGGCGACCTCGTAGGGGAAGGGGAGCCTTTAGGGGGCAAGATATGGTCGCGGTCAACGTTGTCGCCTTAGGGGCTTTCAAGGTTCCTCTCACCAGCACTCAGCTACCACGACGGGTCCAGGGCGTCCGCTGGCCGACGACCCCCAAGCCGAGCATCGGCAACGTGTTATATTACCACTTATTTGCCTGGAGGCCTGGAAGCCGGGCTTCCCACACAGAACCCAAAAGCAGCCGCGCGCGTACCACCTGATGGCACAAGCCTTCGGGTCACTCTTGAAGAAGGCACCGCCAAGGAGGTCAAGAACGGGTCCAGGGCTGCTGGTGAGGCTTCGTTGGCCGGTGGCCCCAAGGAAGAGCATCAGCCCCCTGTTGTATTGTCACCTATTCCTCTGGAGAGTTCGGGTTGCTCTCGCGCACACACACAGATGCGCATCGATCCTCAGCCACAAACCTTTGCTTGTTTGTTGAGCTGAGCCCAATGTAATCAGGTAACGGCTTCCTGTATTTTCTTGGCTTGTCCGAACATCTCTGCTCTGAGATTCTTGCACATCAACATGACTGTTGACATGAACTGACAGGTCCGCTGCATGTAATTACTCCGGGAGACATGCATTGCGCACGGGAAAACCTGCAACTGCACTGACATGTTCGACATGACTGCGCATGCCTGACCTGTAAAACCTATTCCAAGGATCTAATTTTGCCAGCTCAAGGGGCCTGCTTTGTCTCTTATTTTGCCAGCACAGGGGCCTAGCTTCTTGGCAGGTACGTCCCACGGCGTACAGTTGAATGAATATCACCAGCACGCATCCAGTGTGTTGCTTGGTGCAAGCCTGGGTGGGCTGCTAGCACCCCCTGCTGGTACACGTTGCATCTGCACAAACGTGTTTAACCCTTGGTACAAGACGCGCTGACGCAGGAAAATGTTCCACTGTCGCTTTGTAATTAAAGTTCAGTTGTGCCCGCCAATTTTTGACCTGCGTAAGCCTCTGTGCGAAGCCGTCAGCACCAGCAGCTTTCAATTAGGGTATTGCTTTGTGGGTTTATGAACAATTTTAATCATTCCCTTCTGTTTTGAGCACGGGGTTGAATTCTCCTATGAAGGGTTGTATTGTCCATCCACATTAATGATGGAGAAACGTGAGTCAATCGAACATTGGAAGCGTTTGGGATTTGGAAACAGGAGTTATTTATATCTGAATGTCAAGGAGCTTGGTCAGAAGCCAAATGAGAAATTCTATTGGAAGCCTCTGACATGACAGACTCTGCCCAATGGAGTCGAAGTCTTCCCACCCTATTAGGGCCACGTGTATAGCGATGATATTGGCCCGAGGCCCGAAGGCATAAAAGTAGAGGGGTATTCGAGGGACCCAGGATGACGGAAAATGTGTCCAAGCAACGTGAGTCGGTTCTGGGAATATAGAAGGGGTGATTACTCTTAAAGAGTCGAATGAAAGGCTAGCCAAGTAGGAGTTGGAACAATCCTCGGTGGTTGGATTCAAAACTTTGTGATAAAATGAGGATTTGATACGGAAAATGCAGCGGAGGGACTTAAACTGAACATGGTTGAGTTTTGTAAGCTGGGGGGGGGTTAGTTGGGAGCTTTCCATGGCATATAGTAATATGGACTGAATAATAGAACGATAGACGGTGAGTTTCCAAGAGATAATGTATACCGACGAGGCATAAATTCACACCTTCTGGATTGAACTTCGCGGTACGCGGCGCGATGTGACACCGAACCGGTTCTGTGCCATGGCTCACAAAACTCCAAGTACCCTTTGACCGAAATTTCCTCTCGCTGTCTATCTTCTTTCTGGTCTGTGGGATACCCAGAACGCTCAACAAAATCAACTTTGAGGACGCAGCAGTAATGACTTCTTGTTCATGGCCATCTCCAATCTCCATCGGCCTGCGCTTCAATGCATACCTCTTGCGCACCGCAATGGCTTGCCAGCTCCGTCTTCTTGCTTCACCAACGTACTTTTGAAAGGAAACTTCTCTGTACTGAAAATCGGTGTAGGATCAACAGCATGTTGCTTGGGCTGGAGAGTAATGCACAACAACTAAAGATTCAGCGCTATGCCAACCAGGAGATCAGTTGCAGCAATGGAATTCTCTCTGACTTTTCCATCTACACCAAACATCGTCATACGTTTGAGGTGGCTCTCCAATATGTAGCTGTTGATTGGCTCCTGTTAACACTTGTGACACCACATGTAGCGCCAGTTGGATTGCTAGCCGCTGCTGTTGACTGATCTTTTTGAGGAACATTTCTTGTAGGACCATCGCTCATGCCACGGTGCTTTTGTTTGCAAGTAGGCTGGTAACGACAAAGCTTTCCACAACATGGACAAACATTCCCCCATAGTTTCCCTTACCTTCGCGTTTGTTGTTGAAATGGGATTTGCCACAGCCTTTGGCTCTCCATCTTCCGTAGCCTCTTCCTTTTCCTCTTCCTTCCTGGTAGCCATGAGCATGTCCTTCCCGACCTGTTCCTTTACCCTTCGTTTTTCCTTTTCCTTTGGATTTTCCATCTTTTCCTTTTACAAGGCTACTGTCCATGTCCGCAAGGCCACCATGATCCTTGCCAGAATTACTAAGGTCTGCAAGCAGTAGTCCACCCCGAGTTCTGCTCATAGGACAAGAGAAACTGCCTCAATGAACTGCATCTAATCTTTGATGCCAAATTCAACAACATGCGCTGACGTGATTGGCCTTCTTGTTGGTCGAGCAGGATGGAGATCTTCAAATTGTCTTGAGCAACATCTCCTGATCTAGGTTCATACAAATCAACAGCATTCTCAAAGGCAGGGATATTCTGAAGCCACTGAGAAGGTGAAGACTTCCTACTCTAGCATCAAGTTCATGCTCTTCAAGTAGAACAAACCAAGCTTCAAAGCTGTTTCGCATTCTGCGATTTGCTTAGTATAAGATGCGTTGATGGTGTAAAGCATTCTACGTGATTCTTGCTCTTCTCCTGGAAGATCACCAACTGAAATAGAAGGATTTCTTGCAATCTCCACTTTGTTCATTCCTTATATCCACCTATCCATGTGTGCACTTTAAGCTTGAACTCATTCCAACCGTCATGTTCTTCTTTGTGGTTGGCTGGACCAAACACATCTGGGGCTTTATTTGAATCATCTTATGGAGATCACCTTCACCACGTTCTCGTTCTCTTTGTGTCAAAGATTCATTTGCGTGTTGCCCAACATGAAACTGGATTTCTCCGAAACTCTGTTGAGCTTCTTGATGCATCTGTCCAAGTGATGTGGGGGAGTGTGCTGCCAAGTGCACGGCTGCACTTGTCCCTTCAGAGGCCACCAGACTTTGGAGGAGGTGCCCAAAACCCAATATGTTGTATGCTTCGGGTTGGTTGGTGCCTACATAAAGGCCAACCCCGAACCATCCCGAGGTGGTACTTGAGCTCCGGCTGTTGCGAAGATAGACGGTTAACGATGTAGTATCATTAGACACCACCTGCCAGCTTTCGATCAAAAAGCCCACAAAATGTGTTCCTAGCTTTTTCTCGTTCCTCTACCTTCATATGCAGTGGCACGGTAAGAGTTTGTTTTTTTGTGTTGTCTGTTCTTTTTTGTTGTTTGGGCTTTTCGCGTGTTTATTTTTTTGCTGTTTGGGCGGGGGCGTGGGCCCCGCCCAAGCAGCAAAAAAAAAACGCCCGCGCCCAAACAGCAAAAAATAAACACGCCTCCTATCCTTCCGAACGTTATTTTTTTGCTGTTTGGGCGGGTGGGCGTGTTTATTTTTTGCTGTTTGGGTGGGGGACGGGAGTTCACTCACTTACCGGTCTGCCTGGCTCGTCTTGAAGGGACCCAACAACAAAAAAGACCAATCAGCAAAAAAAAAAAAAAGGAACACTTGTTCTGCAGTGGCACTGCAGGCCGGAAAGCAAATAGGCGCCTGTGATGAGAAATCTTCACACTGCCGAGCTTGATACAAACATCGCATGCTGAATAAGGCTTCGGCTCTAGGGATACAAGTAAGGTCTCTTATAGGGTAGAGGGTGGAGGGGCCTTCAATTCCAATTAGGCGGTGGGGAAGGTGTTTGATGTAATAATGAGGGAAGTGATGACTAACGCCCCCAGCATGCTCAATGGCGGGATCCTCTACTACACCCGCGGCTTACATAAAACCTAATGAGAGTCCAGTCAAGTCTTTGATCAGGTGGCACAATATACAGGATCGATTCTGCCTTGAACAACTAACTAAATACCCTAAATGAGTTAGATGGTGCTGAAACTATAGTTACCCCACTCAGTAATGCCTATGAACCTCTATGTGCATTTCAGCTTTGCGAGAACATCTTCAATGCTTCATTCACTGTGAAGTAGCAATCTCGTGATGTTGCGAAACTTCTTCACTTTGACGAGTAGACCCTTGGAATAAGTAAGAGGCCTGGACAAACTCAAACTCTAGCTAGCCCATGAGCCTTCAGGTAGTCTGGATCCGACAGTTACAAACAGTGCACGAATAAAATAATCCTGTTGCAGCCTAAGCTTGTCGGTCTAAACTTTAGCGTTTCTCAGGCTAGGGTGAGGCTACAGGATAAAGAGTTTTGTTCACAGAAAAGCGCTAGCTGAGTAGGGATACAAGAATCTACTAACCCCATTTGGCACAGGCAGTGCTCATGGCTATCCTTGCGTACGGCCTGGACATGCTCAAGTTGACCATACTACACCTCAACAGGAAAGAAGCTTTCTACTTGCCTGGGAGCATCTGCGGAGTATAAATGAATTGCTTACAGCATGCTTGCCGAGGATAATGTAGTAATTAGTTTGAGCAGCACCCACATGCAGCCGCAGTGCAGCAAGCGACCCCGCGTTGGAGCACGAAAGATTGGCACAAAGTGTTATCGTAGCAGCAACACTCATGCAAGAAAGTCATGGCAAAGCACATCTTTTTTTGAGAGCACTAGCACTCAGGCGGGTACATCGTTAAGCACCTGCGCTACCATAGCCTCACGATTGTGAAGAGCTGCGCGTCTGTGCAAGAGCCCTTCGATGAGGCAGGTTCCCGCAGATTTTTGGGATGTCTTCTGCATCAGACACAATCCATTTTCAGGATTGCACCGTACTTGAACTGGCATGCAAAGCTCAAGAGCAAAACTGCCTAACACCAAAGATAATCTTAAATCCTTTAAACATTGCCGCCCTCGTTGCCGACGTCCACCCCTTTCAAAGGCATGCTGGTGGAGTTTAAGCAAGGTCCGGCGGCGATGCGGAGTTTCCAAATCAAGGTAAGCTTCTGTTTGCGAACTTAACTCCCGTATGTTTGGAGAAGAGTCCCCAACCTTTTTGGAAACTGAAATGTAGCAGGCTGTCAATCACCAAGGCCCAAAGTTGGGTCGCCGGGGCTTGGCGGCCTTCGTAGACGCCTGGAGATGTTCTTGAGGATGCATAGGGTCTTGGGAGTGTGAAGGCTTTAAGTGTTCATGTGGCGTGTAGGGTTCTGGGAGTAGGTTTGAGTTTTGGGTTGAGGCCTTTCGCTTTCACCTTGCAACTGGTGCTGTAATGCTGTAGTCCCTGTCCAATAATGGTCAAGTGAATACGTAAATGTGAGGTATGATGATACCGTTGATACTACGCATCCTGCAAGACATAAGTCTACTACAGCACTGCTGCTCAGAAGGTATGATGTGTTTGAGATCATTCAGGACCAATATCAACCATATGATGTCAACAAAAACAGACGAATGGTAGCGATTGCAGATTTCTGGTGCTTGGCTTTGACCTCCAGTATAACCAAAGCTTCAGCGCCCTCTCCTTCTGAGGTTTTCCCTTCGATGCCTCAAGGGGCTTCTCGCCTTTGGCCTTCAACGCGGCCTGAGCGGCGGCTAACCTGGCACAGGGCTGAGAGATAACTGCTGCAGGGTTCGATGCGTTGGGCTTGAGCTTAGGGTTTAGGATTCGGATTGGGAATTAAGAATCTAGTAAATTAGGGTTCACGGCTTAGGGAAGGGAATGATTCCAAAAAAACATTAAGGGGCTTAGGGGTTTAGACACAGCTGGTTATATGGGGGCCGCTAGAAGGTTCAAGGTTTGCTTATCGGTGAGCTTAAGCATTTCTACGGGTTTACATCACTCAGGGGCGATGTAGGGTCTAACATTGAGGATCGGGGTTTATAGAGTTCCGGGTTCATGCGGCTTACATTCACAGTGTCAGCCTATGTAGTTTCACCTTTGTTCCAGGTGTTTTGATTTCAAGGTTTAGGCTTTGGGGACGAGGGTTAGGTTTTTCTAGTGTCTTCGGGCCTTTAACCTAAACTCTATGCAGTCCCTTGTTCATCCGCTCCTTCAAAAGACGGACAAATCCCTAGACAATTAAGTGCCCCGAGAATCTAGAACCTGAGCGTCCTTGATCACCTTTGGTCTGTACTGCGTTCGGGTATACATACAAAACAACAAACAAAATTACCTTTGAACAAAAAGTGCTATTCACGGATCCAAATCAGATTCTCTACGAACTTGGGCCCTTAGGTCCCGTAGCGCCTGGCCACGGGGATTCGGAAGGGCGAGCAGCTCACGTAGTCCAGGCCCAGCTTCCTGGGCTTCTCAGAATAAGGCTTAGGGATTGAAGGTGCAAGAGTACAAAGGGAAAGTACAGCATCAAGAGTTAAGGGTTCCAGGAGCACAGGGTGACAGATGATGGTCCTTTATTGCAACGTCGGGGACATCTTAGGGTTCAAGGGTTTCGAGTTGGGGGCTTCGGGTTTTGGGTGAAAGGGGCGTGCTAGTTTTGGGCTTTCGGTTTTGGGCATGGGGTTTCGCTTTTTTGGTTGGTGGATAGTTCAGGGAACCTCAGGGTTTAGGGCTCGGGCAGAGAATTCAAGAAGCTGAAAGGGTGAAGGGCATAGGGCTTTGCCTACATACAGAGTTGAGGGTGTAGTGTACAATGAGAGTATCTCGTGCACCGACGAGCAGGTTTATGTGTATATCAGTGGCTGCGTATGGATCGACTCATGACGTTTTGGCGCCAATCCACAATAAGCTTCTGGTGGTGGCATCACCAACCGCACCCATTTCCTCGGTCTGCAGTGAAGTGCAGAATGCCCTAGTCCTCCAGGCCCCAACCCTAAACCGGCTCCAAACCCAATTGCTGAACCCTGAGCCTAGCCCCCAAACCTTGATCCCTAATCCTTCAACAACACTGCCCAGCTTCTCGCAGAACTCGATTGAGGCCGGGTCGCCGCCGTGCTCACCACAGATACCCATCTTCCTGGCTCTTGATTGGTAGGTTTCGGCTTTTCCTTCCTGGTGCTTAGTGGGTGGTTTGGGGGTTTTAGGATTAAGGCTTCTAGCCTTAGGGCCTCTTAGGGCCTTAAGGTGCTGGATCCTTTGGTTGCGAGTCGATCTGAGGTGGAGAGTTCTACGGTTACTTCAAAGCCCCAAGAAATTTCAAGACTATTTCTGGATCTCATATACTGGAAGCAAAGAATGACTACCAAGCATGAGGGAACAACATCAATTTATCAGCTACAGTGTTGGGTAGTTCTAGATTACTTGGTGATGACGATAAGATGTTTAGCGCTGGGTGTTTCGGGATGGAAAGCATGGATGTTCTGTGCTTACGAGTGCTGTGCAACTTCTACCACGTAGAGTGTACTCTGAGTTACTCTACTTCTACACTTCGCTACTAACCAGAAGCGAGATTCATACCGGATCGCGTTTTCCGGCCATTCTCCACCGCCATCTTGATCAGCACGCCCACGCCTTCCTGAACAGTGCCAAAGCAGGTTTGAGTAGCTTGGGCTTGGGGTTTAGGATTCCACGGAATCTAAAGGCCAACTTTGTGCATGAGGAACCCAAGGTTTTGGGGCTAAAGCCTTTTTTAAGCAGCCTTGAAAGGTACGAACTGATTGCAGAGATCCCGTAAGCACCACCAACAAGAATCTTGAACTGGCAGCAACTCCTAATCAACCCAATCCCAACACCTCATCCCTAGACCCTGTAACAATCCAAAGCCCCAAAACCGAAACCCTAAAGCTGAACTTTAGCCTCTCCTGATCCAGGCTCACGAAAGGATCCTGGGCCACGATCCTTGGGACAAAATTTGTAATGCATATTAAGAGTTGAGGGCTTTAGGATTCGGGGCTGTAGCCTTTCAGGGTAGTAGGGCTTAAAGGTTGAGAGCTTGGTGAGTGTGAGGGTTTTCCAGGGTTCTAATTCAAATCTTGTGCTCATATCAGGGTTATACCAACGGCTACAAGATCGGAACGCGAAACGATAAATTCCTCAACCCCCAAAGCCTCTACTCTGAGACCCAAGCCCTTGAGCACCAGTAAGTAAACTCTAAGCTCATAACCTTTTTCATCCCTATCAGCCCTGTCACCCCTTGAAAGGGACGGAGTTTCCCCTATGGTTCCATAGCGCAACAAACTGGGTTGCTGTTAAGGAACTTCATTAATCTAAATCAGTTACCATTCTATGGGAAGCTTCGTGTTTACCAAATATGCATATATATATATATATGTATGCTCACACCCCCCGCCCATGATCCACCGAAAAGGCGTTTTTCATGAAACATCGTATTTCAGTTTATGTACATACATGTAGCCACTTCGTTGAGTCAAGGGATCCTGGAATCCAGGATTCATGGTTGTCCATCTGATTGAAAGCAATACGACTTCGAATTGGAATTAATTCAAATTAGTACTACAGAAATCCTGGATTATTAATATGGGAATCCTGGAGTGCTGGACTACTGATTTGTATGTGGTCCTGGTCCATATAAATCCCTTATCAAACTTAATTCGATTAAATACGAAAATCCTGGAATCCTAGATTCCTGATTTTGGGGATTCTTGTCTAAATACATCCCTTATAAACTTTGACAAAAGATAACACG